>PVJI01010011.1:0-62490 GCA_004026765.1 Micronycteris hirsuta
TTTCTCCCAAGCTCCAAGGGCCCTTCTTTTGCCTCTGTTACTTGTTTCCCGAGTCACATTACCCAGATGGCTCACTTCTTCTAGTTCTATGACTTTATAAGTAAACTTTCTTTTTCACTACAGTTCTTGGCTCTAAATTCTTTCTTAGCTGAACTCAGAGACTGAGGTCTCACATTTACCACTAATAAACCTGCCCCCTATCTCTGGAGCACTATCTAATTGCCATTATCCAGGTGTTATAAGCCCTTAAAATTCTGCTTTTGTTATAGTTGCTTGCTTAATTGAAGAAAAATAAAAGTAAAAACCCCAATGGAAGGGTAATCAAAGCCTGAAATATGCATTTAGACTGTTTAGAAAGACTGAATTCACAAACTAATTACTGGCTCATCATATGTTCTGTGCTGTATGCTTCTGGACTGAAAAGAACTGCTACATATGATTGTATTTATTTATATGCAAGTTAGTATGACAGGCAAAAGTGTGTCAAAGACATGAAATTTTCCATTTTTATAAAGTGGAAGAGACATAGACATAAAAGGCAAAATAATGATACTGTAACCAAGCAAAGCAGGGTTTGACACGTGACCCAACAATTAGTGTTGAAGGAAACAGGATTTTATTAACAGGGTTCCAACCTTGGGGGAGGGGCCTGAGAACACCCCTGCTCAGAGCTCTGTTCTCCCACAAAACCCAGCACTTCCCTTCTTCCTCAAAAGGCTATAAGCCAAAACCATGCCCAGAAGTTGCCCATATGCTTATCTGTTCTTATGCAGTCCTTCAAACAGATCTTCATCCTCTCTGGCACGTGCACTTGCGGGTTTCAGAGTCAGCATCCTCTCTCAGCAGCTCTCTCCTTCAGGATCTGGGGTATGTATTTTTCAGCCTCCATGTAATGTTTTAGGAAAACATGTGCCATGCTACACTGCATCATGGTGAGGTGCAGGGCGGCACATGCCCCAAGAGAGTAGCTTCTTTGTACATCCTTCAGAGAAGCAGAAGTCTGCAGCTCAACATTCCTGGTCGCAGTTCAGCTCCAAGCATCTCTCATGAATCCATGCTTGATTAGGCAGGTCCATCAGCTCTGTCACCATCTTCTCTAGGCAAGCTTCCAGTGTGCCTCCTCTTTCTTACTCCAGACCTCATAGCACCCTATTATTCTAAACCACGTGGCTTTCCCCTTACCCACCAGACCTCATGGCAGACTCCCGTCTACACCTTTTCAGACTACACCTTTTCAGACCACGTGGCTTCCTCCTCTCTCAGCCCGCCCTTGTTTTAAATACTCAGCCTGGAACTTCCTATGTGACCTCATATCTGGCCCCTCCTATGATGTTCCATTTTTGCCAATTCCCCTGTATCTTTTACAAACTTTCAGGTGCCAGCTTTAGTCAGGGCAAATGTTCCTAGCAACTTCCGGGGTGGGCATCTGCCCGCTGTCTCTCATGCAGGTGATGTGTAAGTTCCCTGGCTCAGTCACAAGTCCCTGAATGCTATCAAAGTCACTTTTGCCCTGGGCAGCAGACCTTTTCTTTCAAGAAAGGCACAGCTATTAACTTACCATTGTTATGCAAAATATCTTAACTGTCCTATCATCTACTTTACCTTTCCCCAATCAAGGTTTGTGGGGAATATGCTCTACTATTTCCAGGGGACTCTCACTCTGCACCCTGTTACGACACTGCCTTGTGGTTATAAACTTCTTGTCCCTGAGCAATCTGGGACAACTCACTCATTCTCAGTCATGAAAAAAGAAAATAACAGAAATTTCTCAGCCCTATTGCAATTTTATCCCCTGCAATAACCATTTCTCTGAACAAGACGCTCAGGCTTAAATGCCTGGGAGGTACTTTATAATATGTTCTCTCTCTATTATCTTGCAGCAGAATTTCTGTCCAGTTTTGAGATTATGAGAAGTTGTTTAGTAATTTCCCTATGGAGAGAACAAAGTGATGCAGTAAAATTGCAGCAGCAATTTTTACAAACAGCATTAACACTACTGTCTCAATTGTATAAATAAGAGATTCTAGGGGGGCTGGAGATCTTCAAAAATTGATATTTTGAGGACTAGGGTATATACATTTTAGTTTAGAGTTTATGTTTACTTTGTATATTGAGAATAGATTGAAGAAAAATATCTACTTCTTTTCCTAAATTTGTCTTTTTGAAAAAAATTCTCCTTTCTTTTCTTATTTCCAGAAAGCAAACAAGAATAAAGGGGTAAAAAGGCAGAAATCTGGGCATAGTTTATCCTGTCCGGAAATAGTGACAGAAACAGTTTCTGTAAATTAAAAACTTTAGTATTTGTATCTGGGTGACTCAACCATTTCAGTTCAAAATGTTCACTCAGGCAAGTTATCTGAAAAGTGTGAAAAGATATTTGTGGAAGGATCTTAACCAGAGAGGTATTATTCATTTTATTTCAACAGATATGTTAGAAAACTCATGTTGGGGAGAAAAACTTTTACTCTACCCTTCAAGGCTTTTCTGGCTGGCATAATCAAATTGATGTGATACAGATTAGCAGGAGAAAAACAAATTAAAATTTAATAGCATGTATTTCTTCCGTGTATGTGGGGATGATTCAGGAATACTGAGTACCTTGCCAAAATAGCGGAAGCCATTGCCTTAAATAACGCCTTAAATAACACTTCAGCTAAAGACAAAAGTTAAGGTTGGTTGTGGATAGTCAGTTATGGGAGGTTACCAGAAAAGTACAGCCAGCAAAGCTAAGATTGTTATGTAGATTTAAACCCATGCCTTCTCTATTGATTGTGAAGGCAATTCTTATACAATGAGGGAATTCCCTTAAAAATTGAGATTTTCCTTACAAATGCAAATATACTTTTACAAATAGTAACTTGTACTTGATTTTCAGAGTTTCTCCCACATCTGATGTTTCTTAAAATTAACAAGCCTAAAATAATCAATATCCTGCCCTGGCTAGTGTGGCTTAGTGGATTGAGTGCTGGCCTGCAAAACAAAGGGTCTCTCCAGTTGGATTCCCAGTCAGGGCACATTCCTGGGTTTTGGCCCAGGTCCCCAGTAGAGGGTGCAGGAGGCAACCACACATTGATGTTTCTCCTCCTCTCTTTCTCCCTTTTCCTCTCTAAAAAATAAATAAACAAAATCTTTTTTAAAAATTATAAAATAATCAATATCCTAAAGCAACATACTTTTGCAGTGGCAAATGCAGCTTCCTCTTTACCAACTGTGTATCAGGAACTGGTTAGGTGTTAAACTTATTTTTAATCTAAATTGACAGATGTGTATAAACACAAGGAATAAGGAATTACACGACATGATAAGTGCTGTGATAGAGGCCTTTAGGTTCTATGGAAGGCCTGGAGAGTGGCCACCCAAGAAAGACAAAGGGGTGAGTGTACAAGTACAGGATTTGTGATATTGTTATTGATAATAAGAAATGCATATTTAACTTTCATCCCTTTTTCTGGCACATAGCTCCTCAAACCCTTGGAATTACCTAAATAATGAGAGTGATAATAGTATTTTGTTATGGTAATGAGGTGACTTTTGGAAAGGGCCTAAGGAGAAAGATTGATGGCCAGAGGAGCCAAACTTGAGATTAAAAGTTTGGAATTTTCAGTCCACCCCACCCCAACCTCTGGGGGAGTGAAGAGGCACAACAGGTTCAATCAACAGCTGCTGGTTAGTGATTTAATCAATCATGCCTCCATAAAACCCAACAGGATGATCAGCGTGGAGGACTTCTAGGCTAGCAAACACATGGAAGTTCCGGGAAATGGCACACTCAGTGAGAGCATGCAGCTCCACACCCCTTCCCACATCCCTAGCCTATGCTTCTCGTCCATCTGGGTCTTCTTGAGTTATGTCTTGCTAAAAGATAAACAGAGGCATATTAAAATTTTTAAGTTTATTTAAGCAAAGTTGATTTGAATCAGGCAGCATCCAGTTTAGCAGATAGAAAGGAGCTTTGAGGAGCTGTTACAAATGAGACTTTTATTGGCAGAGGGGACTGAGAATAACGAATTTATACTAGGCAAAAAAAAAAGCAGATTGGTTACTGCAAGATTTTTTTTCCTATAGAGGATGTCAGGGTTCTTTCAGGCAGACTACCTCATTAACCTCTCTGGAGATTCCTGATTGACAGGTTTAAGATTTCATTTCTGGGAGAACCAAAGCTGTAATTAAGTTAGGTCTCAGTTTTGTGCCATGGGGCTTAACATAAGAAACTCCATTTTAGGTCTATTGTCTTTTTTTATTTTAAAGCAACCCTTTAATAATAAACTGACGATCTAGTAGTAAAAGGTTTCTCTAAGTCCTATTGTAACGGGGTGTAGACAGGGCCCACCAAATGAAGGATTTGAAATGAGGTCCAAGATTTGAATCAGAGTGTCCAGGAAATATAAATATATAGGCTATCCCCACCCCCTTAAGTCTGGACTAGGGGATGGGACAAATGGAGCAGGACCATTGAGAGTTATGTTGCATATCAACAGCTGGCCAGCTTTATATCTGATATGCAAAAATGGCTATTTTGCTTACCAATAGCAGGCTAGCTAAGGAGATGGGCATGACTTTGATCCATGATGTAACTGGGAGGCAGCTCCCCTTAACCGCGCCTGCTTGAGAGCTTGGAGATGGTTCCCTCCATGCCACAGGGCCATACCTGTCTGGACTTACTATGGCAACCCAAAAAGGCTAGAAAAATACAGGTGTGCTGGCCAAGTGTAGCCGATTGTGGGAGGAGTCAGAAATGGGATTATGGAAGAAGATTCATGCCAGGATTTAAACTCAGGCACTGCAGCCATGTGGGTTCTAACCATGGGGTTTTGGGGGCAGAGAGGAGGCTCCCTTGACCATGTGACTTAGGAAGCAGGAAAGCAAGATGTAGCAACCATGCAGAATTCTCTCTTAGCAGTTTGAAAGAATGCAGAGAGACAGTGCAGGGCTATGAGAGAACAATATCAGAGCCATGAGGGAAGAAAAGGGGTGAAAGGATTCTTGCTGGTGGGCCTGAGAAGGTGCCACGTGGTTTTGGATTAAGAACTGGAGATCTCAGCAACATAGCTGGTGGTGCTGGTAACCTCAGGAGGTCTGCCAGCCGAGCACCGATTACTAGGAGGAACCAGGAGCCGAACTGAGCTACAGACTTCTATATTTTTCCTGAGATAAGGTACCCCTGACTGGCCTGACTGAGCAAAGGGGGAAAGGAAGGACTGAATGTGTTTGTGGGTGTTTTAAGGGACTTTGAGATTTTTAACGGCAACATTTTGCCATTATTCTAAATCTGTATAACTTTTGAATAAATAGGTCCTTTCCTTTTCACCAAACTGGCATTGAGAGCCACAGTTCCTAAGTGCGACAGGCAAAGAAACTTAGCACAGAAAGACCCCAGGGAAGGGGACTTGTTTTGGTAACAGTATCTGCCTCACCCCCAGGGTTACTGTCTATTCAGTAACACTGTGAACCACTCTAGCAAATTAATAATGTCTAAAGAGGAAGCTTCTCTGATCTATAGCTTGTGTAAGAAGCACAGGTGACCACCCAAACCTGTAACTGAATTCTGAAGTGTATGTAGGGAAAAGTGAGACTGAATTCTTAATATGTGGGCTCTGATGCTATTTCTAGGTAGATAGTGTCAAAAGTGAGGTGAATTATAGGTGTCACAGTTGGTGTGGGTACTCTCCCCTTCCCACACACATACACACTTTGGAATTGGGTCCAGAACCTGTAGACTTCCTTTCTGGAGATTTCCAGATATGTTTTACCTCAAATAACAAATACAAAACTATATATGTATATTTATATATAATGAAATAATATGCTTTCATGATGCATGTAGTCATTTATTTATTCTCATGGAGTGGTATTCATAATATATTGTTAAATTAAAAAATGAGCCAACACAAGGTACTGCAATGGGATCCATTGTGTACAATATGGAACATATTCATGTACAGTTAAATACACACAGAAAAATTTCCAGGTTGACGGTAGCCATTCTTGGTGCTAATTTCTCCCTTTTTGCCTATTTGTATTTAAATGTATATAAAATTAATCCGTATTACTTCTATAATCAAAAACAAAGAAAAGGATGCTTATGGAAAGAGACAACTAGCATAAGAAAAAGTGGCCTGGATGCTAGGAAAGTGAGATCTGGCCATTCTGTTACTGTGGCAGCGACACTTCATCAGCTCTCGTGCTGCAAATCAAAGTCAGCATCCAAATTCAAATCCGGGTATATCTGACTCTAAAGCTTGAGCTTTACTTGAGTATTTTTTTTTGTTCTATGTTGCTATCCATAGCTGTCCTGACTGTTGATGCAAATGAGAATAAAATAGTAAAGTGATTTCAAAACGAGTTCCAGTGACAAACAATTTACAAGCTATGAAAACTGCAGGGACTATGCATATGGGATGGTCCAAGAATGAGTAACTCTATTACACTGGGAATTGTCACCTCATTATAAATGTCTCCATTCTGATCTTTATTCCTTGCTCTCTGTTAATAATTCAAGCATTTAAATTTTTATTGGATTGCAGGTTGGCATGCAGAACATGAGTCTGACTTCACCACTGTCATATTCAAAATTGGAATGGAATGAATCATTTTCCATTTCTCATCAATTCACCCATTTGTACCATGCAAATATGTCTAATGGGAAGAAGAGAACCACTTGACAGGATGAAAATCTCATGAACTTGAAATATTTGTAGTCCAAACAAACTAAATGTCCATTGGATTTCAGTTTAAAATGATGTCAGGCTGGTTGCCACTGCTGGATCACCTCCTAAATTTCTACTAAAATAACAACAAAGACACAGAAAGAGACAAAAATATACATCACCTCCAGAAACTAAAATTTTAAAGAGCCAATGCAAGTTTCTGAGAACATTGACTAACTGTAAGAACAAAGAAGCATGATTAATATATATATTTATATATACTATAGCACAGTATAGTGTATGCCTATAACATATATAGTTATATACTATATAGAGACTATATATATAATTCTACATATTACTATATATATAACTCTCTCTATATACATATAAGTATACTGTTAGTCTAACTGCTAACTCCCACGAGACTAAAAAACCTTTCCCTTTGGAAGCCTAGCCAGGTAGCTCAGTTAGTTAGAGCATCATCTTGATATACCAAGGTTGTGGGTTCAATCCCCCGTCAGGGCCAATGAATGCATAAATAACTGAAACAACAAATCAACATTTTTCTCTCTCTCTAAAATCAGTAAGTAAACTTAAAAAAAAAAAAAAAAACACCATCTCCCCCTGGAAAAACATATGGAAATATTTAATTCTTTCCTGCATTGTGAGTCTGTGAATCAGTGTTAGAGTTTATAATCACCCCTTTACTATGCGTGTATGCATATGATTATTTTGTAGCAGCCAAAATACCAAACTGATGAACGTTGGCACTTCTCTCAGAAATTTTAATCTCAGATAACAAGAGAGCTAGAGATAGGAAAACGCGTGCCATGGTATGCGTTGGGCTTTCATATGAGATTTGATTTGAATAACTAGCCTTCCCACTATTGCTGGTGCTGCTGTTACTGAATAATCATGAACTTGGCAAGTGGAGAAAGTGGCTAATCCTATTATGAGCATTAGATATTCCCAACTGGATTAGCAAAACAGGATGAAGAACAGGTTGAATAAGATGAAAAGGGTCTTGCCTTTCATTTCAGCCGGAAGATATGCATAAACAGTGTCCTTTTGTGGTCAGCTTCTTCAAAACCTGTTCATTGTGGACTTCAGGGACATACTTCTGCTGGCACTGATGCTGAGTCCTGGCTCTGAGACTTAATGTGTGCGGCTGCAGGGAAGCTGCCTAACTCCTTTGAGTCTCAGTTTGCTCATCCATAAACTGGAGATTATTGCACTTACTTCAAAGGGTTATTATAACAAGTTAATAAAATAGTAGGTATAATTGGACACCGTAAAGCAAATGTAATAACTTTTCATTATAATGTTTTCTTTTCTTAGTTTTGGTGCACATAGTTTACTTTGCAAAACAGCCCTAGTTTGGTGAATGCACCGTCCTCCCAACCACTGCAGCATTTATGGTCTGCATCATTTGATGGTCACTTAAAAATGCTACGTAGGAATTACTCATCTTTTTTTCTGTGCTTACCTCCTCTCCTTCCAACCAGACTGTGGGCTCATTTAGGACAAAGCCCAACTTTTAGGCTTGTTTGCGTCCCCCGTCGTGGATTTTGTCCCGCAAAATCCGTGGGGGGGGGGACTGCACCGATCCCGTGAATCAAACTCACCCAGAGACACGCTTTGAGAATAGAGTCCAGCAGCCACGGGTCTTTCCCTCCATCTTGGAAAAGGCCCCGTGGGTAGCTCAGCAGGGCTTTTTATTAGAAGCTTTAGGACATATTTACATTTGATTGATTATTCATGGCCTTATGCAGAACAGGGGTTTTCTGTTGGGTCATGAGGATATATGGGAAGGGAATAGATAAGGGGTAGGTTTACTCAGTAACAGAGCTTTAGGATGTAAATTCAGGTCCGGTGACAGACAGGACCAGGATATACATTAAACAGGAGACAAGTAAATTGAGGGTAAGCTAACTAGGGCTGTTAACTTTTAGGACCATAAAACATTGAGGCAGGGATTCATTAACTTAAGCTTCCTGACTTTGGGAGGAAGAGAGACTCAGCAAGTCACAGAATTTGTTAAGATACATTTTTGCCAAATTCCCATTAGAGGATTCCTTTTCCACTGACATGATCCACGCTTGTCCACACGGGAATAATTTTTCCTCACGCAGAGCCGTGCTCTTTACATGTAAATTCTCAGGACTGCGTGTTTACACGCGTGTGAAAAGAATTCCCACAGTCCCCTTCTGCATTCTACTGCTCTGTACTTACTTGAGAAATGCCACGTTGATGATCATGGTCATCGGTTTCAGTTGTATAATTATTGAGGTATTTTCCTGCTGCAGACAAGGGCATATTTTTCTTCTCCAGATGTGAATCGCTAACCAAATAGCATTCTATATGTGTCAGCAGGAATATTTACTATAATGTGTAAGGTCTCTGAAGGCAGGACTGCTTTAACGAGGTTTTATTTATTTATTTAAGTCTGTACATTGCATAGAGTCAACTGCAGATACAGGCTTAATAAATAAATCTGATAAAAATTTCTCCAGTGATGAAGGTGCAATCTTTAGCTAGAAGGTGCCATAAAAGTCTCAAACCGGTATTTGCTATTGATATGTGAGAGATAAAAAAGAACATGTAAGTAATCTATAACAAAGTATTTGCTATTCTAATTCAAACTGCTAGCCATTATAACAATTTATTACAAAACATTTTCATATCGCTATATATTTTGCCAAGGATTATGCTGTCCTTTTTATTCATCATACTATGTTTTACTAGGTTCCTGTATGATGCTGCTGTTCATTTGCAAGGAACTGCATTTCCCAGTTGCATAAACTGAGGAGTCATTTGTCTTCTGAAGAACCTGTGGAAATAGGAAGGCAGTACATGTTTCTGTTGTCATTGTTGTTGTTTTTTAGCCACATTTCTTTCTCCTTGTATGCCCTTCTGGGAGATGTCACACCTTCTCTTGGCCTCTGTCAGTTCAACACTCAAGGTTTTCATAGGTTTTTGGCTATAATCAACACCTCACAGTACATCCCTTTATCTTGGGAAAAATAACTGTTCCGTCATTTTCTGGTGTTTTGCCTTTGAGACTCTTTATGGTCTAATGTATCCTTGATTAATAGACTTGAACCTAAAATGTAGCCCCTCATTCTGCCTTTTAGCCCCTCGCCCCTTTCCTTTGCTTTCTGGTCATATTTAATCGCTGGTTTTGATTCTCCTTCCCTGGCTCAGAATCTCACTTTTTTTTCCTTTTTTTTAATCAGAAACTTTTTTTCTCTCTTTTTAGCCACAGAAAGAAAGAAACTACACAACCTCCCAAGTAGGTCTAGAAAAGAAAAAACATTAGAATGAGGAAGAAATGCAGAAGGTTGATGGTTTCTGGAGATTCTAAACCAGACGTTCTCAGTCCTTTGAATCAAATGGAAGGCGTCTCAAACCACTGAAGCCTGACCCGCATCCAGACAGCTGCATCACGTACTAGGGGAGTGGGATCTGAGCCGTGGCGGAGTGAGAACCACTGCACTGCATGGCCCTTTAATGTCCTGGTTGGTGGCATCTGGTGCCAGCAGCTAGAAAAGAGGGAGAGCTACTGAGTGCTCACACCTGGGCAAAATAGTGCGGCGCCTGTCTGATGAACGGTAGGAGGTCCCGCTGGTGTGCTGTTTCTACTCCTTGGTGTTAGTGACCAGGAAAGGAGCCTGATCTTCCAGATTTTTCTCAGTGATGGAGGCTTGGTTATGTTATGCAGCCAGCATGTGATTACCTCAGGCACACAGAAGACTTGGACACATTCCCTGCAGACCATTCAAAGGGGCCTCATTTTTATAATTTTTAAAGGATAAGGTTAAGGTAATTCTAAAGGATAAGGTAATTTGTAAAGCATATGCAAAGGTCTCTGTAATATTATCTTGGATGATTCCCATCAAATAACTTCTTTACTGGGTAGAATCTTCTCTTGTCTGCTAAGGAAAGGCTACCCTAGGTTTCACACTTTGTGAGAGCTAGTTTCTTGCCATGTAGTCCATCTTCTATCTCCTACCCTGATTCGCCACGTGTAAGTTCCAAAGCATGGGCTTTGTCCCTTTGTCGGCTGCCGCCAGTGGTGTTTGCCTCCTCACACCCTCCCACTCAAGCTTTGTCCCTATGGTACATCTGCCTGTTCATCGCCATCTGTGTCTCACTTTTTCCTTCCTGAGGAAGTTCCATGATATATGGCTTCTGATAGAAGTGCTCCTTTCATTGCATCTTTTATTCCAGAGCCACACTTAAGACACCCATAGGCCTATCACCAGTATTGTCTGAGGCCCAGCCCCCTCTTCTCCTCCCCAGCCCTGCCGAAATGATGCAAGAACTTACTCTGCTCTTGGGACCCTAATAGGAGTATGCATTTTCCAAATAGGCAGAATAACAGGGAAGCTCCTCTAAGTGGCAAGGGTAGGGCAGAGAAAAGCTGATCAGCTCAGAGCATGACCTGGGCCCTACTGAGCCCTGATTGAGCATTCATCCAGTGTGGTATCTGGAGTCGAGGTGCTCAGGGAAGTGCTTTTTATGTAGGGAAGAGATGAAGCTGTGATTGCAGACTCGCCCCCAGCCACTCAAAAGGGAGAAAGAAAAGGCAAGGGTTATCACCTGGGCTCTGAAACTTATAAAACCACGGCTCTGCTTTCAGAGATGTGAAGAGAAAGCTTTCCAGGGTTTCGGAATAGGGGCTATAACCTAGAGGTTCAAGAGCACTGCAAAACCCTGAAATTATGCACATTTTTGTTGATGTATGCACATATGCCTTTTCTTGTTTATAATATTAATGATATTCTGAGGGTGTTTTATGACAAAAACTTTTAAAAAGGCTAAGAACATTGCTTTAGAAAAGAATAGAGAGTTCTGAATGTAAGTGCAGTTCCTGTTATTTTTGTTTCCTCTTCTCTTTGGACTCAGAAACCCTAGGACAGAGCTTGGGATGTGGAGCATATAGAGCGTGCTTAGAAGGTGTCAATACTTGTTGAACTATTTTCTATTGCTACCATCCAGACTCCAAAGACAGAACATGCAAAGGGACAATGTATGAGATTCACTCAGGAGTTCTTGCTAGGCATTCTAAAGGTTTAGGATCTGGTCTTCATCCTACCATCTCTGTGATGTAAATCAAGAAATTTCACTTCTCTGGGCTTCAGTGTTCTCCTCAGGACTACCTGATATTGTCTCAGAACTACCATTCAGTTCTGAAAGTCAAATTGCCTGTCTTTGCATAGAACAGAGTTTGAATTAGTCTACAATTTTAGCAAACAAATGGGGGAGCCTAATGCTTTCTTTTTGTGTGGAGAATATGAACTGGCTAGGGATTATGAGAAGAAGCACAAAATAACTTTGTATTATCTAATACTGAAGTCAAAACCCTGTTCTCTATCTCATGTTATACAAGACATTGGCCCAACTGTATGACCACAACATTGAGCACCAACTCTGTGCCTACAATCGGGCAAAGCAGTAGTGAAGCACCAGGATCATTTTCTCAAGCATCTCTCAACCCCATTTAAGTCACAGCGGACAGGGAGAAGATAATTAATTATTTAACTGCAAAGCAGCAATTGTAACTGTAATAACCCTGAAGACTAGAGTGTTCCCAGAGGTTTCATGTGGAAGATGGGCCTTAATTGTGTCTCAAGTGTTGGGCAGAACTGAGATAAGTGGTGAGAGGAAGATACTCCCAGGGGCAGTAGATGAGGATGGAAGTGAGGATCAGCAAAGTGCTGGGAGAAAAGCAGATTGGTCTGTCTGACAAAAGCAGAGGTAGTTTGGAGGGAAATGTGAGAATGTTTGAGTTAGGTGAGGCTTGGACGCCTGAAAGGAACTCTGGGGCATTACATCTACCTGGAGATGCTGCTCTAAATTGTCGAGCCGGTGGCCCTGGGGAGCACCAGTGCACACAGTGGGCTGGAAACGCGGTGCCCCTGCCGTCCTGTGGGTGTGCCTTGACTACGCCAAGACAATATTAGAAGCCAAGGAAAGAGGACAACACACTCTGGAATCTGCAACAGCAGCAGCTGGCAGTGTTTGAGGACTGTGTATGGTTAAGGAATCCTATAGGGACCGTACTGTTCTCTGCTGATATTTGAAGTCGATTGGGGGTTGGAACCCTTGGGAAAAATTCTAAATCTAAAGGGAAATTCTAAATCTAAAGGTCCTAGTGGTCTCTGTCTTTCAGCCATTTATAGGGCAGATCCTATTGACCAGAGGAGTGGCCAACCCAGAGCCACCCACATTTTTTCTTCTCAACCCCCTTATTTCCATCAGCACCTAACCGAGCAGTGAGCGAAGTCTGCGGCAGCGTTAGCAGCTGGTCGGAGTGAGTGTATTAGTGGCCAGCCAGTCTCTGCTTAAACTTTAATAGGTAGGGTTAGAGGTCATCCTCCCACTAATATTAGGAAAGAATGTGTCAGGGAAATAAATTTATTCAAGGGCAACATCATCCAGTCCTTTCAGGGAAAAACCATAAATCATTTTGCCCTTAGCTCATTAGAACCTTAACTAAACAAAGATTCTAAGTTGTTTATGTCCTGTGGCATAAGTGACTTGATATAAAACCATTATTACTATTGCTGTTGTTTTTGTTAATAAAGTGCTTGATGGTGAATGTTTTTGAGTTGACTACTCTACCTTGAGCGACCCATCCTCTATTTCTGGGTGGAGGGAAGTGTATAGAGTTTAGTTCCTGGCACCTTTGTATAAGAGCTGCCTCCCTGTGTAATAAGCCTGTAGTGTATCTGATTAAGGAGATGTCTAAAATGTATTTTTGTTTCCAAGTTCAGGGAGTTCACCATGGTATGGAGAATCCATAGAAGACTCAGCGTTGTCTACAAGTGTGTGGAAGCCATTCCAGAGGAAATAATTCAGACAATAGGAAAAGGTGAGGAAATACAGACAGTGTCCAGCTAGGGAGTAGCTGAGGACTTGGATGATACCCTGGGTAGGATGGTATGATACTATAAAAAAGGCTTTATTGCAGAAGGGAATTGTGGGCAGTGTGGGAGAACCATAGAATTTACCCCAGAAGAGTGAGAAGAACTAGAATTCCAGGATTTAAAAGAAACAGCTCTGAGGAGAAAATAAGAACAGGAGACAAATAACAGGGCAGACAAATGGAGGTGCTAGTTCCTTTAGGCGAAAGCAGTAAAAAGGTTTGTCTAAAGGAGTCTTTTATTAAATGTAGAAAGTCTGCTTCTCAGATTTGTGTTAACTCTCTTTCCTGATTTAGAACTGAATTAAGTGGATGATGAAGAGTAGCAGCTTCATGAACCCACATTCATAGGTAGGTAGAGTATGCAGACATAATTTTGTTTGTCCTAATCAAATCCTATAACAGTAATCATTGTCATCCCTTTCGAGCATGTATTCTGTGTCAGGATTATTGCACGTTGTCTTCACCATATCCCTACTAGGTATAATAAATAGCACTGTTTTTCCCATACCTAGACAAAAAACCTGAGGTGTAAAACTTTCTCAGCTGTATACTGTATAGTACAATACTCTTATTGAGATCATTCATGTAAACTGCTTATCCTCTTCTTACTATTGCCCATAGACCATAATTTCCAACTGCCAAAGCAAATACCAACCTAGTCCCTCTGTCTCTAAAGACCATCTATCTCTGGCCTGGATCATGGCAACAGCATTGTAAGAGCTTGCTTTGCCTCCCTTTTCGCCCATTCTGCTAGCTTCGCAACTGGACAATTAAGAAAGTCAGATCCTGATACGCTGTTCTGCCAGAAATCTTCATTGGTCTAGAAATCCTCACAGAATCTCCTCACCAATAGCTTCCAGAGTCATCTCTGAGGACAGGATAGGTGAGAGACTCTGAGGTGAGATGCTAGGAAAATTTCTTGGCAAGTAGAATAGGGAAACTGACATAAGTACCAAACACAATGGCCATGTAATTTACAGCCAGGTACAGGTGGTCACCAGGGGGAAAGGGCCCCGAGTGCCTGGCAGGGGGCAAAACTGGCAAAAGAAGGACCTCACCACCCTCCCATCCGAGGTAACCTTACCTTCCCTGGCCTTTCTTCCCTGGAGGTAACACCTAGGCCTCAGCTGTATTTCAGCTCGAGGCCCAGAAAAACAGCAAAATCAGATGGGCAATGCCAAGACCAACTGCAATGACTAAAGATCCCCTGCCCTGCCACTGGCCAATCAGTAAAGGCCATGATGTTAAGAGAGTGCACCTGGAAAACTGATGAATATTCTATTGAAACCCTTCCCTGAGACCTCCCCTTAGATGGCCCTTAGATTGCTAGAAACAGACGAAAGCCTCAAGACAAAGAACCCAGCGAACGTGCTCTCCCTCTGGGGAGCAGCCCGCACCATTCTTTCCCTTCTTCTCCCCACAATTCTTTCTTTACAAACACTCATCTCCTAAACTCCAAGGCAATGGGCAGCTGGCAGCTTGTCCCAGGCTGACCCCCTGAACCTGTCTCCAAAGCCCCGTCTTCTCTGACTTCCCAGTGAGCTCAGGCAGGCCGCCCTGGGCTCTGCTGTTGCTTCCTCTGCGCTCAGCCCCTTCTTGTTTCACTCTCCCCGACTTTCATAATGGATCGTCATAGTCACCTGAACCTGTGCTGTGAAATCTTTTCTACACTAAATCAGGAACCCACGCACTGCCGCTGGCCCAGGTCTGCCCAGGGCCAGGCCCCTGTCTGGCCACACTCTAGCCGCTCTACTGCAAAGCCCTCCCTGCAGTCGCTTGAACGGAAGGGCACACATTGCCATCTCAGGGCCTTGGGCCGGCTTGCAATCCCATCTGTCAGGAATGCTTTCTCCTTAATTGCTTGTTCTTTTCTCCTACTTCTTCAGGTCCTTTGGCTTACATGTCTCAGAGAGACCTTAGGCCATCCTATTTTAATTTGTACTTCCTGCTTGCTTAGTACTCTTCATCTTTCTTTTCACTGCAACTATATCTGACATGCTAAATATTTTACGTAAGTATGAAAATATCTGTTGTTGATCCTTTTTCCTGGAATGGATGTTAGGCGAAGGCAGATATCCTCCTCTGTACCCAGCACCTATTAGATGTTGAATGAATGAACTCTTTTTATCTACCTTGACCTCTAATTATAGTCCCATGAAAGTAGTCTTGTCCCAGTACTCGAGGAGAGGATATTGCTTTCAGCTTTCTTTCTGAAATCTCCTACATATTAGACAAACCAGAATGAACCAGCTTTTGGCCAAAATAAACAAGGGTTATAAACCCTGTTCATGCTGAGAAACAGCTCACCCTTTCCTTCATCCTTTTGGCGTGTATTGGACCCTGGCAGAGGAAAGCGCAACAGAAGAGCATACTTAGGAAAAGACAACCCACACTGAACTAACCCTGCCAACATGGAAAACTAGGTCGTTTTCCCTAGTACAAGGCAAAGATCCCTGTTTCTAGCCAGGCTGTGTTCCACTGGTGTAAAAACATCATAATTAATTGAATTAATTTAATTCTGAATATTGTGGGATGATGTATGCTTTTTAGTCTTTCAGAAATCTGCCTCGCTTTTTTGCAGATGGCATATTTTGTGCCCACTCTGCAGAGCTCCTGAGTACGCTCAATGCCTATGCAATGGTATGTTTGAGAAATGCCCTTACCTAGCCCTCCCTGTGACACATACCCATGATAACCTACAATGTTTGAGCTAAATATAACCCTTGCCTTCCAGCAAATTTTGTGGCTTCCCCTGAGGGTGTAGATTATCTTCTAACTTTGGTTAAAGCTACAGAATACCTAATAAAGCTTTGTCCTCCACCTCATAAGTGCTGTGAATGAACTGAACATTAACATTCACTAGGTAACCTTGGAACAAACCTTGTGAATGTGCAGCAATCACAATCCATCATACTCACCAGTGCCCAGGTTAAATCAAGGTGTCAATTACAGTTGCCACTACTGAAATGTTTTACAAGACCCAGGAAGCATGACCTTCCCTGGGCTCTCTTGGTAAAGGACAGAGGCTACAAAGCAAAGCACAGCTCTGGCTGTAAGAACCACAGAGGAGGCATCTCCTTTTCTTTCTCATCGCCAACCACAAAAAGAACCAGAATCGTCTTCTCATCTTCTGCATTCTTATTTGCAGGTTGCAAACATTTATTCAAATATTTTATGCATACCAAGGATTGATGCAATATAAATCTGGCACAAGATTCAAGATGCTGAGATGATTTTGAAGAGCAAGTCTAAAATCATGTACTTTTCAAGAAAATGAGCAAAAGAAAATACAGAATTTAAATGAAAGTTAAATGTGTTCCACCTGCTCCTGTTCCACCTAAGTTACTACCCCTCACCCCTCTTATAAAAAGTTCACTCACTAGTCTGCTTGTGAAATCTGTGTATGACATAACACTGAGGCTGATGAAGAATGAGTACTCAGAGTCCTAGCTGGGCCCCTGAGAAGTGAACTGCCTTTGAAACTTTTACCTCCGGATTTTGTCTTGCTTTAAACAGCTGAAGGTTCTGTAGCTTTTCCCCAAAAGACAACCTAAATTCCTACCAAAGTATTAACTTTGTTTAATGTTTTACTCCTGCAAAGAGTGAAGAGGATATTATTTTACCCAAATAGTTTTATAAACTAACATTAGACTAGTTTTCAAAAGATAAATTTATATTTTGAATGGACAGGTTTTTAGAGAACCCTCTTAATAACAACCTTTCTGCATAACTTCATATAAGACTGTCCCTAGTGACAACAGACTTGGCAGAACTTACAGCAGATATATTGTAAATCACCACTCATGAAAGATATAGTGGGGAAGAAAAAAGGCAAAAAGGGCGTCTCATGAGTCATTCTATAAACCTAAGGTAACACAGTGATGAACCTGCCTAAACACTTGTCTTAGTTGTGGTCTAAACATCTTGCTAGGGAATAGTTGGGGCGTTTTTACGTATTCTCCTTCATTACCAATCAACTTAGCTCATTTGCCTACTTTGAAAATTGCTTGCTGATAGTTTCCTTTTTTTATCCAAAACATTGCACTGTAAAATGTTTTAATATCCATGATTTTCTGTGGTGAGGTGGTACCCCATGCATATTCAAGTTGCTTTCAGATTTAATGGTTCCTCTCCAGCTCAAAGTCACATTAGGAAGCTGATCTGAGAGCTGCACCAGCCAGGAGTCAGCTCTTTCCACTGACTTTCTCGGTAACGTTCAGTGTTCCTTGACCTGCTCTCTCCCTTTCATTTGCATTCTACCCTGGCCCAAGGAGAGTGACTGCCTGTCCTGATTGCCTCTTGGATGGTGTTGATTTAGTGGTCAACTCTACTGTATAACTCGTCTGCTCCTTGGGCCCATAATGACTTGAGCTGTACCATGTACACTACTAAATATCTATCTAGGATGCTTGACCCTAGTGCACTAAGAGCAGCAAAAGAAAATCCTTGCTTCAGTGATGTTCTCTAACCTGTGGTCAGAAGAGGAGTTTCAGACATGGCTAATTATAAATATAAAAGGGTTCAGTTTTTTCTGTGAGGTGTGATCTTGGGTGATTGTGTGTGTGTTTGTGGGGAAGATGGGGGATTAAATTAAATGTAATGAATACTCATAATGTGATCGATACTGGGAAAATCATTTTAAACATATATTTATTTCTCAAAACAACTGATGAGGGAACAGACTCAGAGGGGTTAAGGAATGTTCCGAAGATCACACAGCTAGGAAGTGGTGGAGCGGTTACAACTTAAATTGGTCTGATATCAAATTCTGTGTTATTTTCCCACTTGACCTTAACCATCCTCCTGTTTTCTATGGCATTGACTTTGTCTCCTGTTCTGCTGACCTCTGCCCCTATCCATCTGATAGGATAGCTTGGTTATGCTGTGGTTACAAATAGCCCCTAAATCTCAGTGACAAAAAGGTTTATTTTTCCCTCAATCTAATGTCCACTCTCTGTCAGCTGGAGGTTATGCTGTGTTGTATCCTTAGTTAAGGAACAGGCTGACAGAACGGCCACTGTCTGGACTGGTGTGGTCACCATAGCAGATGGAAAAGTTGCTGTGCCAAATCGTGCACTTGTGATTACCGCTTCTGCCCGGAATTAATTAAAGTTTCTTTTGATCACGTTTCATGAACATGCCTAAGGACCTGGCAAGTGTAATCGTATCATGCACATGGAAACAGAATTGGGAATATTTGGAAAATAGCACTAGGAATGTCTACACCTCCTTAGGGGCATGAGAATCCCACTGAGTTTCTAGCTAGTCTAGAATGTCAGAGGCGCATTCACGAGCTAGCAGTTGCATCCCCTTGGTCTACTTTCACAAATGTTTGGCCTTGAAAGATTTATCAGAATAATTGGGTGATGCCTGGACATTCAAAAGCTATGACTATAATTTGCAATATTTGTGGATACATTAAGAGATGTTGGGTGAGTAGAAGTGTTTGCCAGAAGTAGACCATGGTTTCTAGCAAGAAGGAGAATGCTGGAACCAGCTGGACCACTGCTGACCTGGTATAGTCACTGCTTAGTTTGAGAGGCTTGAGCAAGCTCAAAACGGGACATCTGCTGACCACCGTGCTACCATTCTACAGACAAATTTTTGATTCTTAAGGATTCTTTTGGTTCATCATGGATCACCTTGAATATGACCAGCTAACTTCTTTCTTAATTCCACATAGCATAATCCCTAACACATAGAAGCAGAAAATAGTCATCCTATAAAGGCCTGGAAAAATGATGGAAAGGATCAAAGACCCATATTCCACATTTCCATTTCCCATTCCTTCCTCTGCTATTGTTACCTTTTCTTCTGCCAAAAAGAAAACTTATAGGACTTCATTCTGATAAAGCAACTTCTTTACCCAATTGTATTTATCCTTAAATTAAGGATACTTTTAACTACATATTGTTTGTCACTTGTCTAAATCTTTAACATGCATATGTATCATCTATCAGAAATCCAATTAAACAAATTAAAATGAGAAGGATTTCTTAAAGAACCAATGTACTCATTCTGCTATGGATCTCAATATAGAATCAAGAAAGGTTATTATTATTATATTATTTTTACCATGATCTTCCCAAGGAAGGCATGATGTTCAGAAAGGTTGTTCCATTTCTATTCATTGACAAAACAAGAAGGATCTGTGGTTTCTTCATGCCTGCGCATATTAATATTTACTGGCCTGCCATGTCTCAATGCCTTTCGCTGAGACTGACAACACAAACTCTGATAGCTAAATGTTTATGACTTTATATGTCATATTATAATCTTCACAGCTTGACTGCTATTTATTTACTCACTGTATTTGCAAAAGAACTTCAGGGAGTATGTGGGGATTATTGTTATGTGACTCGTGAGGCCACTGGCACCCGATGAGGGAAACATGCTTGCTTTAGTGTCCAGTAGCTAGTCAAGATCAGGGATAAATCTTGACTATTAGATTTTGGTGTGTTTCTTTATCCACCTCCCCATACAATTCCTTTTGACTTTTCATATATTCTTTTGAAAAAAAAGTACCCTTAATTAGTAATATAATTGAAGAAGGGTTTGAGAAGATTGCCTCGTTAATAATTTCTGCCTACTAGTAATTTCTTTTTAGTGGAGAGTTTATTTGTTTTTCTTCCATCTGCAGACTGAACTATCATGATCATTAAAAAGTCCATGGTTTTCTGTCTGGTTCTCAAGCTTCTTCACACTTTCATCTCACATTCTTGGTTTTCCCCCACTGCTGCTTCTCTTCATAAGAGAGTGGATTATTATCAGAATGTTCTCCCTGATCTGCTGCCTCCGAGTATCTCGTATTTTTCCTTCATCCAGAAATATTCTGCCTCCAGATTACTAGCTGTTGAAATTCTCATCCTTGAAAACCCATCTCAACCTATGTCCTCTGTCGATTTGTTACTGACTACAATCATATAAGGCCTTTTCCTCTTAGGAACAGTTTACACTGATGTTAGGAGGGTAGAACCTTTTGCTCTGAGGGCAGAGAAAGTTTTCCACACTGGCCTTAGTCATAATAGCAACTTGATAACACTCGTTCAACCACAACAGTGTCTCTCAAGTGTGTTAGTTTTGGGATCCTTGACACTCTTTAAAACTATTAAGGGACCCCCAAATTGTATTTGTTGATATTGGACATATTATAAATTAAACTGGAAAAAAATTTAAATCACAAAAATACTCAAGCATGAAGATGCCATCACATGCCATGTAGACACTGGAACATTTCATTACGTGCTTGGGAGAAAAAGGAACTGTAACAGACAAACAATTCCTTAGTATTAATGTAAAAATATTATGATCTTACAGACCTCTTGTAACAGAAAAGGTTTAGGGAATCCTCAGAGGTCCTTGTTCCACACTAAATTGGTACTACGGAAAGAATCTTCAACTAAGAGTCAAGAGTTCTAGGTTCAGGTCCTCTCTCTGACACAAACACATGGTTCAACATTATCTGGGCTTCAGGCTTCTTCTGAAAGTGAGAGAATAGGGGCTAAGTGACAGCGGATACTCTTCTGGCTCTAAGCCTCTTCACTCAACCTGTGAACATGAGTATCACGATGCTCACAGGTGACTTCCCATGAAGAGATAGATTCTGCTCTCACTTAGCATTAACCATCTTGCTGTCCATTGACCCGGTTGGCTATAAATGTTATTGTCCTGCCTGGAATATCATGGGATGTTTATGGCATGTAAGTATGTGGATGCCAGAAAGGCATAAAGAATCTCAGAGATCACTTTGAAATAAGTGATTCTCTCACCAGAGGTGTCTCTCTAGGGCCCTGTGCTAAGTTCTAATGAGATTAGGTCATGTGACATATAAAGCTACCTATGAAAGATTAAAATTTGAAAAACATAAAATGCACACAAGTTCTTTAGAATTAAGTTTCAGGTCTTTTAATTTCCCAAAGATGTCATAACACTCCTGTCCCAGCAACTTCATACTTGGCCTTCTTGGGCAAACCCCTGCCCACACCACATTTCCACAGCTAGTCTTCTCATAACCCCATTTCCTCTGTATCAACAGTTATCTGCCTTATGTTCCATGTCTTCGGGCCATACTCAAAAGCTGAAAGTAACTAATTCAGGGGAACAAACTATCTGGCATTGTTGGTATTTAATAACTTAGCATATTATATCTCACAGATTTACTGTGGCCTTTAGGAGACACCCTGTAGGGACTCACATGGATCCTTGCTGCACTGCAAGTTCTCTGGGGAAGATGCTTTTGGTCAGGGGGCTTTCAGCAATGTGAGTCACACTACCTAGGCATCTCTGAGTGAGGCACTGGAAAGTGTATGGGTAACAAGTGTTCAGTTCTTAACTCTGTCACTAAATAGCTGGATGACCTTGAACACGTGGTTTAAACTCTCTGAGTTTCTGTTTACTCATCTGTAAAATAATGCTGTTTGTAATTACAAATGTAGAATATTTAGACTTAACTTTGCAACTACTTTGCTTTCATAAAATTAATGCTCTTTGATTCTTGGCCTTCAAACTTTCTGTTAAGCTGCTCTACCAATGCTACTTTTCATGGTTTTGTTTCACCTGATCTTTTAAATTTTTTAAGAGAAAATTTTCAGCAAAGTGTCTTGTTTCTTTCCAGACACAAAGAAACAGTTATTTGGAATAAGATTGTTCTCATGGTTGGAGTATTTAATATAAAATCAAGAATCTCAAAGGTTGTCCCTTAAGAAGAAAAGTGTCTTTTGTCCTCATCAAATTTCATTCTATCTTTCCTTTTTGAGAGTATTACGACTCCAAGATAATGAGTTCCAGAGGAAGAGTAAGTAAAAGGAGAGTCTTCACCTCGCATCAAGTACAAGGCCAGGATTCAGAATTGTCACAAAGGAGAAATCCTATCTGTGCAGTAATTTCAAAAGGTTTCATATCTCCTTCTTTTTATAAGAGTATTTTTGCTAGGTTATAGAATTTCAATTTTATAATAATATTACTTAATTTTTATGGCTTCCACTATTCAAAATTACTATAAGCCTTATTGTTGATCATTTGAAGATTTGTGTATTCTTCCTTCTGGTTACTTTTTTATTGAGGTATACTGACAATTTGTATTGTAAAACGTTTAAAGTGTACATTATTATCATTGATATAAGTATGTATAATATTATAAAGTATTCTCCCATCTGGTAAATCATTACATCTGTCACCTCGCATATTTATCTCCGTGTGTGTGTCTGAGAACGCTGAAGTTCCACTCTCTTAGCAAATTTCAATCACACAATGTCGTGTTATCAGCTACATTCACCATGCATTAGATCCACAGACATTATTCATCTCGTAGATAAAATTCTATACCTTTTACCAACCTCTCTCTGTTTTCTTCACCCCCAAGCCCCTGGAAACAAGTTTTCTGTTCTGTTTTGATGATTTTTTTTTTAATTTAGATTTCTCATATAAGTGATGCCATGCAGGATTTGTCTTTCCCTTTCTGGCTTATTTCACTTAGTGTAATGCCCTCAAGTTCTATCCATGTTGTTGCAAGTGTCAGGATTTCCTTCTTTCTCATGGCGGAACTATAGTCATACACACACACACACACACAGACATATATGCATGTATACATACATATTGTATATATATATACATATATGTATACACACACACACATACACACATTCATCCATTAATGGACATTTCAGTAGTTTCCATATCTAGGTTATTTTCAATAATGTGGCAATGAACATGGAAGGGCAAATATTTCTTTGCTATCTGGCTCATTTTAAGATTGTTCTTTTTAAAGCAGCTTTGTTATGATATTCCCAGGTATGGTTTTCTTGATTTTTATCCTACTCAGGGTTTGCAGTCATTGGTAAATCTACATGTCTTTCGGTTTTCGGTTTTATGTCTTTTGGTTTGAGGGAATCCTTGATCATTATCTGCTCAGACATTGCTTCTCCCATCTTTCTATTTCTCTTCTGGTACTCGAATCACATTTGACTGTAATTCACTTTGTCCTGTATGTCTTTTATGCTATTTTCTGAATTTTCTGTGATTTTCTCTCTAATTCAGTCTAAGAATTTTCCACTGACTTATCTTCTAGTTCACTAATTGTATTTTCATTTGTGGTCAATCTGCTTTTAAATGGATGTGTTGAGTTCTTAGTTTCAACCATTGTATTCTTCAGCTCTAGAATTTCCATTTGATTATTTTGAAACAGATTCCAGTTCTCTAGTAAAATTCTCTATCTCAGCATCCAACTTTTGAATATTTTCTCACAATTATGTTCGTCTTTGTTTGATATCTTTATCTAGAATTCACATGTGTCAGTTCTATTGTTGGTTTTTAAATTCTGGTCCTGTTTCTTGGGATTCGTGGTAATTTGGTTGTCTGCCTGTCCTGTGCAGGAAGTGGTGCTCTGAACGGTGCTGTCTTTTTGTAGAACTTACTTCACTTTCTTTCTGCCAAGCAGGCAGAGTAAGTGCTCTTCACATTAGCCAATAAAGGACTGAGCTGTTTTATAGTCTTTGTCTAGCATAATTTAACTATTGTTTGCCACAAATTAATAGCCTCCTTTCTGGGGGTTCTACTTCCAGTTCTTTTTTTCTCAAAAGCAGTAAGAATGCAAAAAAGCTAGCTTTACTTTTTAACTGCTTTTTCTTTGCACCTAGCCTCTTGCTTCATGTTAAGAATGAATAAATATAAGATGCTACAAAAACAATCAACAAAAGAAAAACACGGACATCAAAATGAAATGCTTTTGTGCATCAAAGGATACCAAGAAAGTAAAAATGCAACTACAGAACAGGAGAAAATATTTACATTCATGTATCTGATAAAGGCGTAGTAGCCAGACTATATAAGGAATTATTACAACTTAACAAGAAAAATATAAATGACCCAATTAAAAAAATGGTCATAGGATTTGAATAGATATTTCTCCAAAGAAGATATAAAAATGGCCAATAAGCACATGAACATTATTTGTCATTAGGGAAATGCAAATCCAGGCCACAATAAAATACCACTTTACATCCACTAAAATGGCTATCAATTAAAAGGAAAAAAAAAAAAGAAGGGTTGGCAAAGATGTGTAGAATATAAAATGGTGTAGCTGCTTTGGAAATAGTTTGGTAGTTAAAAAAATAAAGGAAAATAGAAATACCATATAGTCAAACAATTGGCCTAGATTTATGCCCCAAAGAATTGAAAAACAACAATCAAACAAATACTTACACACAGATGTTCATAGCAGCATGGTTGACAGTAGTCAAAAGGAAACAAGTCAAATGAACATCAACTGATGAATGGTTAAACAAAATGTGATCTATCCATAGAATAAAATATTATTCAGTCATAAAAAGGAATGAAGTACTGATACACACTATAAATGGATAACCTTAAAAACATTATATTAAGTAAAAGATGTCAGACACAAAGGACACATTTTTATAACTCCATTAATTTGAAATATTTATAATAAGTAAATCTATATAGACAGAAAACAGATTAGTGGTTGCCACGGGCGGGGGACTGTGGATGGGGAGTGCCTGTTTAGTTTGCATAGGGTCTGTTTGACAGTGATGAAAGTGTTTTGAAATTTAAGAGGTGATAATTGCATAACATTATGAATGTACTAAATTCCATTGAATAGTATACTTTAAAATGGTTAATAAATGTTATGTTATAGGAATTTTACCTCAATTTTTAAAAAAAGATTAAGCAAATATCCTGATGGTAAAAGCAAAATGCAAACTGTTGGGCTTCCCTCCTTCCTAATGTTTTGGTTCCACAGTTCTTGGCTTCTTAATCAGAACTCTGATGCCTTCAAACATATGTTTTGTTTTGTTTTTGTTTTTTTGTCATATTATCTCCAGATTTGGTGCTTTCCTGATTCATTCAAACTTTTGTGTTACTATCTTTCCTGTGACTTCCAAGAGCCAATATTGTCTACTATACTCAAATCTATAGAATTTTAATTATCCCAACTTGTAACCAGCTTATATTTTTCTCCACAGTCAGAATAGTTTATGTTTCCTATACATAGCACAATAGTTTTCAGTTTACAGTGAATCAGAATCGCATGGAGGTAATTCACTGGCCCTAACCCCAGAGACTGAATAAAAATTCTAAGTTGAAACCAAGAAAAGTGCATTGAACAAATATCACAGATGTCTTAACCCTGATAGCTACAGAGCTTCAAGAAAAACTGCTCAATGCTGTTAATGTAAGAGACGCCTAATAAATACTAGTCGAGAGAACAATGACTACACACATGATTAAACCTCTTTGAAATAGTCTTCCCAATCTCTTTTCCCATTGATGCTCGATGCCCTTTGCATTACATTTCACCCGTGTCTTCATTCTGCCCACTGTGCAATCAGAGTGTGCAGAGAAAGCTACACTGTCAATAAACATGATGTATCAAATTGTGGGAAAGGTGAACCAGTTAGTATTGCTAAGAGGGATTTTCATTTTGCATATCGTGACTCTTAATATTGCATTGATATGAAGTGATCTTTGACAACTAATCGGACTCTGCCAATTGCAGTTTTTGGCTTTGTTCCGTTGGCTTACAACAAAGTTAACACACCATTCACTGTGAGTAGTGGCAGGGGCACGGCGATGTCTGCTTTGTACAGAACCATGAACAGGTAAGGAGAGTGCCAGGGGTGAGAAGCTAATGAGACATCGCAAAGTATAGAAGTTCTCCTAAAAACGTCTCAGTGAAGACCACTGTATACAGAGAGGACAGAGGCAAAGGAAAATCATTATCAGAGTAATTCATGCTAAACTAAAGTATTTTTGCCTCAATTATCTCAATATTTAAGGAAAAGTAGTTTGGGAGCTTCTACGGCCCGGGCAATTAACATTATGCATGCCCTAGTTACCTGTAGGTGGATACATGGAAACATGGAAATGTGGACACCAGGCCCTAGGTTTTAGCTTGGGCTATGATGTTTGAAATGTTGAGGCAATTGGCAAGAGAATTGCTTGTATCAAGTTCCCAGTGCTGGTGTCTACGCATCTTGGTAGCCCTCTAAGTCTCTCTAGCTCCATAGGGTATCTTTCCCTTTTCTTTTTTGTTCCCTCTCTCTAGCTTCCTCCAAGCACCCTCCCCCAAGATCTGTCAGTCTGCTCTCTCTCTGAGTTTGTATCTATTTTGCTTGTTAGTTCAATTTGTTCATCAGATTCCAAAATGTCCATTAGTAGATGAGTGTATAAAACAGCTATGGCACCTTTACACAATGAAATACTACTCAGCTATAAAAAAAAGAAGAAAATTTTACTCGTTGTGAAGCATGGATGGACCTGGAGAACATAATGCTAAGTGAAATAAGCTGGTCAGAGAAAGAAAACTTATCCCTTTCTGAAAATATAGGTTGCAGGGAGCTCTGTGATGGATTCTACCCTTAGATTTTGCTCTCTGTGCATTTTAGAGCCATGTGCTAAGATCAAGAAACTGTTTTCCCACAACAATGCAGCCACTTCCAAACTCTGAGATTTTGACCAAATTATTCAGCCATTCATTTTCAGTTTCCTCATCCGAAAAATGGATTAATATCTACTATATAGGATTATTATGAAGAATAAATGAGATGATGCAAGCAAAACAATAAACATGGTGTCTAAAAAATAACACACTCATTAATAGAATACTTACATTTATAGGAGTCCAAATGAATAATTTACCATTTTTGTTCATTGGTTCTGTGAATGGGATTCATATTGTGCTGCCTGTGACATTTTACAAATGTATCTTGGCTGTAACTTGAGCCATCTACACCTTTCTCCTTACCTGTTTCTCTGCTCCATCCACACAAGTCCTTCTAGTGACCACTGTTCCATGCATAGTCCTGGCCGAAATGGGCTGTGGCAAGTATCCTCTCCATATTGACGAACCCCCAGACAGGCAGTGGTCATTGTGAACAGTATACTTGTTCTCCTTCCCATATATGATGTATTTTGCACACATTACCCAAATTACCTTATTTAATCCTCAGAAAAAATATATAACTATATAGCTATATCTATATTTATATTTATGTAGTTATTATAGGTAGCTATACAGATAAAAAGACAGACAGATCACAGATACGTAGATAGATAGGTGGTAGTTGAGACACTGATTCTTGGAGAGGTTACGCAACTTGACAAAAATTACACAGTTCAAAAGAGATTGAGAAATATCTAGCCTGGTTCTGTCTATCAAATACGAAATTGATTTTTTTCTTTTTCTATTTACGTTACACTCAGTCAGATTTCTAGAAGGGTTGAATTTTGAACTGAGCGTTGAGATAGAAATGGATGAAAGGACTAAGAGAAAAATCATTCCTGGTTGAGGCATTGGAGTATTTACAGTTAACTCCTCTGGTAGGAACCTATTGCATTGTGTCATTGCTTCAGTGTGTTCTCGTATAATTTAGGACCTATTGTACCAAACCTTTCCAAAAAGAAAAACAATCATGAAAGTCAAGCTGAGACTTTTCATAGTTATTTAGAGATTGTGATATCACTGAATTTAGGCCTGTGAATAGAAAATGTCAAGCATTGGAACAATAATTCCCACTAGGAAAAAAATTCAATTTATTTTACATGAGCATCAAATGATTCTTGCACTGAAATAAAAAATGAATTCCAAAAACATCATTCCCTTGCTTCTTGATGACAATGCCTCCCATTGCAGGTAATCAGTATGGACATCTCTAAGGCTGCCACAGAAAGAGCTGTGCGGGTTGGGTTCCTTTGGCAAACACTAGGCAGGACTTCCCCTCTGGGCAATGTGTTTGCTGAAAAAAGAGTGAAAGGGAGCTGAATTTCTAAGCAGCATCCCAGGACTGGCAACTTGCAACTGAAATGAAGATAGAACTCAGACCCAGAAGCAAAGGAGGTTGCAGAGAGTGCTGGGAGTGCTCAGGAACCTCAACTGGTCCTGGATCTAAAATTCCAACCACATAAATAGCACGTTGCTCATCTGTTTACTGTATTAATTTATGACTCTGGTAATAAGATACAGAAGGCAAATCTGGTTAACATTAACAAAAACACATTTATCAGAAGGTTAAAGGAACAGTTGAAATATTGAGTACAGAAAAATGAGGACAATGTAGCAACAGGGTTTTTGATAGCAAAAAATAATGGTCTGTTCCTTCAGGCCACTGTTATAGGAGTTAGGTCAATATTAATGCTTTTCATTGTTGTTTTTATAATTCAAAAGCATGAGAGAGTGTCCAGATGGCCTAGACAGGATCATGTGCCTGCTACTGTGACCAGAAAGAAGACACTTTGATCAATAGCCTATCAAATTGCCCATAGTGGGAAACTTGTATCTGGGACAGGTAAATCAATATGCTATTTCTAGAAGTTGTAAGACTAAAGGGCACAGGAAACAACCCACTTTAGGCTGTACACTTTAATTTCTGAGGGTTGTACTTAGTCAGTTCTTCCAAAGCAGAGTCCAGACCACAGGGGTATTCCGTAGACCAGATACTTTCCATACCTGGAGTGAAAAAAAAGTTAACTATTTCTCCCAAACACATCATATTTATGGGTATTTTATATTTTTTATTTTAAAGCTTTATTTTTATTATAATTATGATTGTATAGATCTAATTTTTAAGTATGTTTTATTGATTATACTATTACTGTTGTCCCATTCCTTTCTCCCCCCTTTCTCTCCATCTGCCTAGTACCCCCATTCCCTCCAGCATTCCCCGCCTATGTTCACGTCCATAAGTGCTTTGGCTTCTCCATTTTCTATACAATTCTTAACCTCCCCCTGTCTATTTTCTATATACTAATTATACTTCTTATTCACTGTACACTTCCCCTCATTCTCCTCCTTGGCCCTCCCCATTGATCTCCTTCCATGTGATCTCCATTTTTATGGCTCTATTCCTGTTCTAGTTGTTTGCTTAGCATTTTTTTTTTTTGTTGTTGTTGTTTAGGTTCAGTTTTTGATAGTTGTGAGTTTGTTGTCATTTTACTGTTCCAAGTTTTGGTCTTCTACTTTTTCTTAGATAAGTCCCTTTAGCATTTCATACAATAAGGGCCTGGTGATGATGAACTCTTTTAACTTCACCTTGTCTTAGAAGCACTTTATCTGCCTTTCCATTCTAAATGACAGCTTTTCTGGGTAGATTATTCTTGGATGTAAGTCTTTGCTATTCATGACTTTGAATACTTCTTTCCAGTCCCTTCTTGCCTGTAAGGTTTCTTTTAATCAGCTGATAGTCTTATGGAAATTCCTTTGTAGGTAACTGTCACCTTTTCTCTTGCTGCTTTTAAGATTCTCTCCTTTATTCTTTGGAAACTTAATTATGATATGTCTTGGTATGTTCCTTTTAGGATCCAACTTCTTTGGGACTCTCTGAGCTTCCTGGAGTTGTATATCTATTTCTTTTTAACAGATCGAGGAAGTTTTCTTTCAATATTTTTTCAGATAAGTTTTCAATTTCTTCCTCTTCCTCTTCTCCTTCTGGCACCCCTATGATTTGGATGTTGAAACACTGAAAGTTATTCCAGAGGTTCCTAAGCCTCTCCTCATTTTTTAAAAATTCTGTTTCTTCATTCAGTTCTGGTTGAATGTCTATTTCTTCCTTTTGTTCCAAATCATTGATTTGAGTCCTGGTTTCCTTCCTGTCGGTTCCCTGTATATTTTGCTTTATTTCACTTCGTGTAGCCTTCACTTCTTCCTTTATTTTGCAGTCATAATCAATAATTTCTGTGAGTATCCTGATTACCAGTGTTTTGAACTCTGCATCTGGTAGATTGGCTATCTCCTCATTGCTTAGTTCTTTTTCTGGAGTTTTGATCTGTTCTTTCAATTGAGCCTTATTTCTTTGTTTTGATGCACTTGTTACATGTTAAGGGGTGGGGCCTTAGGTATTTGCCAGGGCAGGGTAACTCACTTCGCTATGTTGTGGTGCTGTGTGTGATGGAGGGGCCAGAGAGGGAACTATGCTGCTTGCTCATCTCTTGCTCTGCTTTCAAGATACTGGCAGTTTCCCCTACTGCCACAACCCCCACTGGTTTTTGGAGTCAGAGGTTCTGAGGTTTTATTTTCCCTTTGCTGGAACCCTGGTTTGTGTGGTCTGTCTCCCCAGTTGTTCCTCCCAGTTTATCCACATGCAAATGTGGGACCAACCAGTCTGCCTCATCTGCCAGGTCTGTGAGCTGCTACCTTGCCACATGTCCTCTCCACCCCAGCTGCCCATCTCCACCGCTCCTCCCAGTCTGGATGAGTGTTTCTTCTTTAACTCTTTTGTTATCAGACTTCCATACAGTTCGATTTTCTGGCAGTGCTTGTTGTTGTTGTTGTTGTTGTTTTAATTGGTTGTTTTCTTCTCTTGGTTGTGTGAGGAGGTAAGGTGTATCTACCAACACTTCCATCTTGGCTGGAACTCCTAATTTTTTTCATTTGTATTGTATTAGAAGAGTTTCCTGTCATTAAATTTAGTCAAATATAGGAATTTAATGACTAGTATGTCATGTGGTTTATCATATTTTTTCTATTTTTATTAGCAAGAAATTAAGTTTTTAAAGAAAGTTAAATATACCATAATGAATTATCTTGCACATAAATTTATGTATCTACATCTGCAATTACTTTCCCAGGATGAATTCCTAGAATTGTCAGATCTAAATGGGTCTGTTAGGATACATATTGCCAAATTTCTCTCCATAGAGATATTTACATCCACACATGAAGACACTGCAAATGTGCTTAAAATAAAGGTAGAGACAAAGGTTCACATCTTAGAGATTATTTATGGACTCTTCTCTGACTTTACCCAGTGGAAACATTTGGTCCAGTTTTGGCAGACCTATCCTTAGGCACAGGATTAGGACTGTCACCATAACCAGGAAGAAGAGGACAGCTTGATCAATAGTCCTAGCAGTACTGCCCATAGTGGGGAAATTGTATCTGGGACAGGGAAATCAATATGCTATTTCTAGATATGCTATTACTCAGCTCCTAGTAACTTGTACATTTCCAAGTTAATGTTTATCCCAGGAATACTCAACATGAGATGCTCTGTGACTGGAGATGCATTTGCAATTGCTAGCACCAGTGCAACTACAAACCAATCTTAATAAAGCACCCACAGCCATGTCTGATTGTAAGTACTGCACCATCCTGATAATATCTTTAAGGTAACTAATTGCAAATGTATACATACATTACTAAATGAGGTGACCAAAGTACTGTACTTTTTCTTCCAGAGTTGTTTTCATTTAGTGTCTTTTTTCACAGATGAAAGGTTTTGGTACAGAATCAAATACAGGAGTAGAAGAGACATAAAATAACATTTTGTCCCAGGAGGCACTTTTGCAGAGTGTCTACTAACTCTCTCCTAATTAAAACCCATAGTGGAAAGCCCTAGTCTATCAGGGAGTCTTTTCTTCTCAGCCCAGATGTAGCTTTGAGTTTGTTTCATTACAGCAACCCAGGCAGACAACAGTGGTCAATTGGATCTGGACTTTAGTTACTTAAAGTCTATTGACATCTCTGATATCAAATAAATCCTATCTATAGCATTGGCAAAAGTCTAAGTTTATCTTAGTTATCTTAGCATTTCTCATCCCAGTGCAGTACTCCCACACAGAGATTAGCTAATGTTGACATAATATGCCATGTATTGGGCAATGAGCTATACATAGGTTTCTTTATCTTTTTTAAATATGTTTTATTGATTATGCTATTACAGTTGTTCCATTTTTCCCCCTTTATTCCCCTCTGCCCTGCACATCCTCTCCCACCTGCATTCTTCCCCTTTAGTATATGTCCATGGGTCATATATATAAGTTCTTTGGCTTCTACATTTCCTGTATTATTCTTAACCTCTCCCTGTCTATCTTCTACCTACCACTTATGCTACTTATTCTCTGTACCTTTTCCCTGACTCCTGTTCTGATTCTGTTCCTCTTCTAGTTGTTTGCTTAGTTTGTTTTTGTTTTTGTTTTAGGTTTGGTTGTTAATAACTGTGAGTTTGTTGTCATTTTACTGTTCATATTTTTTATCTTTTTCTTAGATAAGTCCTTTAATATTTTGTATAATAAGGGCTTGGTGATGATGAACTCCTTTAACTTGACCTTATCTGGGAAGCACTTTATCTGCCCTTCCATTCTAATGATAGCTTTGCTGTATAGAGTAATCTTGGATGTAGGTCCTTGCCTTTCATGACTTGGAATACTTCTTCCCAACCCCTTCTTGCCTGTAAAGTTTCTTTTGAGAAATCAGCTGACAGTCTAATGGGAACTCCTTTGTAGGTAATTGTCTCCTTTTCTCTTGTTGCTCTTAAGATTCTCTCCTTATCTTTATTCTTGGGTGATGTAATTATGATGTGCCTTGGTGTGTGCTTCCTTAGGTCCAACTTCTTTGAGACTCTCTGAGCTTCCTGGTCTTCCTGGAAGTCTATTTCCTTTGCCAGTTTGGGGAAGTTCTCTTTCATTATTTGTTCAAATAAAATTTCAATATCTTGCTCTTCCTCTTCTCCTTCTAGTACCCTTATGATTCAGATGTTTAAACATTTAAAGATGTCCTGGAGGTTCCTAAGCCTCTCCTCGTTTTTTTTGGAATTCTTGTTTCTTCATTCTGTTCTGGTTGAATGTTTCTTTCTTCCTTCTGGTTCACACCATTGATTTGAGGCCCGATTTCCTTCCAGTCACTGTTGGTTCCCTGTACATTTTCCTTTATTTCACTTAGTATAGCCTTCATTTTTTTCATCCAATTTGCAACCATATTCAACCAATTCTGTGAACATTATGATTACCAATGTTTTAAACTGTGCATCTGAAAGGTTGGCTATCTCTTTGTCACTTAGTTGTATTTTTTCTGGAGCTTTGATCTGTTCTTTCATTTGGGCCATTTTTTTTTGTTTGTCTCAGCGTACCAGTTACATTGTAAGGAGTGAAGCCTTAGTTGTTCACCAGGGTAGGGTAACCCATCTTGCTGTGTTGTGATGCTGTATGTGGGGGAGGGGTCCAAGAGGGAATAATGCTGCTTGCTCCTCTCTCTGCCAGTTTTCAGTCATTTCCCCCACTAACCACAAGCAAATTGGGCCCTTCTGGTGCTGATTCACAGGTAGATGGGTTTGTGGACATTCTAGGACCCTGTGGGTCTCTCTAATGAACTCTCCTGTGAGGCTGAAAGTCTCTCCTGCTGCCACTGCAACCCCAACAGTGGTTTTCAGTCAGAGGCTTTGAGGTTTTATTTCCCTACACTGGAACCCTAGGTTGTGCAGTCTGTCTCACTCCCCAGTTGTTCCTCTCATTTTATATGCACATGAATTTGGGACCACCCAGTCCGCCAGCCACCACCTTGCCCACCCTGGTCATCCAGATGCTGCTTTGCTGCCAGTCCTCACTGCCCAGCTGCGTGTCTCTGCCCCTCCTAGTGGTTTGGATGAATGTTTCTTCTTTAACTCCTTTGTTCTTGGACTCCCATACAGTTTGATTTTCTGTCAGTTCTGGTTGTCTTTGGTTTTAAATTTGTTGTTGTCCTTTTTTTGGTTGTGTGAAGAGGCACAGTGTGTCTACCTACATCTCCATCTTGGCTAGAAGTCTTAGGTTGATTTATTTAATCTTTATGATATTAGGACATGTATTACCCTCCCCATTTATTGGATGAAAAGACTGAAACTTAGGTTAAAAAATTTGCCCTAGTCTCCTGCCTCATAACAACTATGGTGAAGGTTTTGAGATTGTACTCTATCTATAAGCTAGCTAGTTGCCTTCCCACAGTCGGACATGGGAAGAAGACATGGGACTCTTGGGTCAGAGATGAAAGGGAGTTCATTTTTAACAGCAATTTCAATAAGCAAAATCTCAGCATTTGTGCCAGTTTTTAAACCCTCCTTCCCACCAGGGTCTATAACCAGGGCAAGGTGATCTCTGAAAATCATTGTGTTACGTTATGGGAAAGAGACCTGGATGTAGAAAACACAAATAGTTTATAATTTTCAGTAAGGATGTCCGCCTTTTTCTCTAAAGACAGACATTATATTATACTGAATAGTAAGTATCAAAACTGTTACTTCAAAGGAAGACACTGTATCTTTAAGACTATTTGCTGTATAAACATCTTTGAAATGAGAGTCTATAAGAAAGGCAGTCACTGCCCAGACATGCAGAAACCTGAGATCCTTGGTTAACTGCCCTGTAGCACTGAGTGAAGTCAGAATTTGAATTGGGGGCTTAATCAATAAACCTCATGTTTCTCTGCTTATTTGCTGTCTCTTCAGACTCCTCAAGTTCAGAGACTGGTTCTATCAGAAATGGGCAGTTAGAAAATCTCATAGTCCTGAAAAATGTCTCTCAGCCACAAATTATTCTGGTCACACTGCATTTAATTTGCTCACTTATTTTTCTATCATTTCGAGGCTGTTGGCATTCTAAGGGCTGAATCCTGTTCACTATTATTTTCCATTTGCTTTCTCAGTAGAGGACATAAGCACTTACCTTTCAAGTCAGTGATACCTGAATTTGAATCCTGACTCAGCCACCCAGCAGTTTTGTGATGAGTATCAGCCTGAGTTTCTTTATCTGTAAAATGGAATTCATAATAGCTACTTTTCTAAGGTGGCTATGAAGAATAAATGATATTAAAAATATAGTACTTAATGCATTTGCTGTATATGGTAGCCATTTTGTAGTATTAGTCACTTAATATATATTATTTGAAGGTTTAAAGAATTGTGATTTTTACCCCCTAGAATCCTTTTCTTTACAAGATTCTAGGTTTTGTTCTCATGTGTTTCTTTTCCTTTTATCCTACTCTTTTCTCTAGCTAGTAGTTTACATTTGTGATGACGATTTTGTTTCAGTTTTCAGGACTGTTATTTTTTCTTGATACTATTGTTTCTCCTAATCTCAGTTTACTGCTCTGGCCAATTGCCTGTGATAAAGAGCTTCTGCTGTTCTTGGTCAGAGTAAGTAGTAAACATGGGCATTTTCTTCATTGCCTCCTTCATCACCTCTACTGATTCAGAGAATATGACCAAAGTCATCCAGTCATCTTGTGGGTAGAAAGTTTTTCTCTTTATCTCTCTAGTATCTATCTATCTATCATCTGTCCATCTAGCTATTTTATCTATCCATTCATTCTTCCATCTTGACATACATATGTTGGATCTATCTATCTATCTATCTATCTATCTATCTATCTATCTATCTTTAATATATATATTTGAGATACATAGTAAAGCCACATACATACACATACATACACATTCCATTTATTCATCGTTGTCAGCACCTAACCACGATAAACAGAGCATCCTTTGTTATATTCTTCAAGTATTAAAAATAGCAATTACGGTGTCTCTGAATTTTTTTCTCTCTTTCTCTATAAATGGCATTCTCCCCATCCCTTTCACTCTGTCACGCAGACCACAAAAGGGACCCAGAGCTGATCCTGTCCCAGGGTCAAGTTCTAGCCCCACAAACCTCATGTGGAAGGCCCTATCAGTTTATCCACATCGTTATTAAAATGTAATGCTCAGAATTAAACACTGATCTTTAGAAGAGATCCAGCAATGAAGAATAAATCAAGACTACCTGCAAACTCAGATGACTCTGGTAAAGAAATGACAAATGACAATTAGTTAACAGAAAACATTTTATTTGGAGCCAGAAGCTTTCTAGAATCCATAAAATCACTTTTCATGAGCCTAAGCTCACTCTTCCAAGCCAGAAAACCCACAGGTATAAGCTTGAGTAGCATTGTTTTATTTTACTTTTTAAAGATTTCTCCTCATGCTGTAAATCAGGTAGCCTGGGGCAGCACACTCTCTCCTCTCTCTCACCTGAAGACAGAATCAGGATGTCTGATTTAAAGTCTTGTCCCTGGATCTGTGAGCTGTGTGACATTGGGCATTTCACTTAACATTCCATGAAGTATAAATCATATGTGTGGGAATTTCAAGGCTTATTGTGATTATCAAATGTGAAAACACATATCATAAAAACATTTTAAAAACTTCAAAAACCCATAATAATATTAAAACCCCACCATTTTATAAAGTCTCCTCGCTTTGAGTGTTGGTTAGATGTGGCTTTGGTGACACCATGGGCCTTCCCTGAACACTCACAGCAGACACTCTGTGGTAACAATGCCCTTAGACTGACGATTGCGCCTGAGGTTGGGTCTTACTATGGAATCTCATTCTAATGCGAATCACCTCTGATGTTGTAACCTTTAGGGCTCAGCCCTAGACTATCTTCTCAATTCCCCCCCCCCCCCGTATTTGATACACATTTATTGGAAACATCATTGCAAAATGATTATTAAAATAGTGTTAGTTAATACCTTCTCTTATCATGTAATTATCAATTTTAGTAGCGTTCAAAAATATAATACAGTTCTGTTAAATAGAATCACCATGTTGTACATTAGATTCCCAGAACTCATTCATCTTATGACTGGATATTCGTACTTCTAGTACTCTTTATCAACATTTCTCCATTTTCATTTTCTTTATCTTGTAGTATTTACTATAGAATTTACTTACTTAAAATATCTCATTGATATAACAGTTTATTTTTCACTTATAACGACTTTGATCACATACAAAAAAACCCCCTCTTTTTACCTTTTACTTGTCCTCCCCCATATTTATGTTTGGTCTTATAATTTTTCTCTTTTCATATGGTGTATCCATTAAAAGTCATTATAGCTATGGCCCTAGTTGGTGTGACTCAGTGGATTGAGTGCTGGCCTGTGAAACAAAGAGTTGTTGGTTTGATTCCCAGTCAGGGCACATGCTGGGAGGGTGGGCCAGGGCCCCACAAAGGGGTGCTTGAGAGGCAACCACACATTGATATTTGTCTCCCTCTCTTTCTCTCTCCCTTCCCTTCTCTTTAAAAATAAATAAAAAAAAACTTTAAAAAGATTTAAAAATCATTGTAGCTATAGTCATGGTAAATATTTTTGACCATTAAACTTTTATGCTAGAATGAAGTAGTTAACACACCACCATATTACAGTGTTAGAGTATTATGAATTTGACTATATGCTTACCTTTACCAATATGTCTTATATTTTCATATGTTTCCAAGTTGCTAATTAGCATCCTTTCATATCAGCTTGAAGAACTCTTTTCATCACTTCTTGCAAAGCAGTTCTAGTGGTGGTAAACTTCCTCATCTCCCATTTGGGGAAGTCTTCATCTCTCCATTCCTGAAAGACAAATTTGCCAGGTAAAATATTCTTTTTATCAGGTGTAAATTATTTATTATTTTTGTATTTTATGTTATTATTATTTTTAATTTGTCAATTACACTTGAGATTCAGTATTCTTTTACACTATGTTTAGGTGTACAGCACAGTGATCAGACATTTATGTAATGTATGAAGTGGTCCCCCAGTAAGTCTCATATTGACTTGGCACTATGTGCAGTTTTTACAATATTGTTGACTATATTCCACAAAATATTCTTACTTGGCAGTTCCCTTCAGCATTTTTGAAATATCATCCCATTCTCCTGGCCTGAAAAGTTTCTACTGAGAAATCCACCGAAAACCTTATGGGGATTCCCTCATATGTGAAACATTTTTGTTCTTTTCTTTCTTTTAAAGTTCTTTCTGTCTTTGATTTTAGACCGTTTTATTTTAATGTGTTTTGAAGAAGATCATTATGAGTTGAAATTTTGAGGTCACCTTTGAGCTTCATGAACTTAGATGTCTAAATCTTTCCCCAGACTTCAGGACTTCTGGCCAAGATGGAGGTGTAGGTAGATATACTTTGCTTCCTTGCATGACCAAAAGAAGGACAACAACCAATTCAAAAACAAAACCAAAAAGAACTGCCAGAAAATGAAACTGTGTGGAAGTCTGACAACCAAGGAATTAAAAAAGAAACATTCATCCAGACTGGTAGGTGAGGCAGAGACAGGCTTCTGGGAAGAAATGGGTACACAGCAAGGTGGTGGTCTGGGCAGGTAAGGTGGCCTGTGGCATACCATGCAATCCCACATTTGCGTGCAGATAAGCTGGAAGGAACAACTGGGGAGTGAGATAGACCCTGTAACCCAAGTTTCCAATGCAGGAAAAAGAAAGCCTCAAAACCTCTGGCTGTAAAATCCTATGGGGGTTGCAGTTGTGGGAGAAACTCTCAGTCTCAGAGAGTTCCTTAGAGAGACCCACAGGATCCTAGAACATACACAAGCCCACCCATCCTGGGAATAGCACCAGAAGGGCTCAAGTTGCTTGAAGGTAGCACGGGAAGTGACTGAAAGCAGAGCAGAGCTAAGCAAGTGGTATTGTTCCCTCTTGGACCCGTCTACCGCATACAGTGCCACAACGGAGAGAAGTGGGTTGCACTACCCTGGAAAACACCTCACGCTCTGCACCTTACAGTGAAATAGGTATGCTGAAACAAAGAAATATGGTCAAAATGAAAGAACAGATCAAAACTCCAGAAAAAGAACTAAGCAATGAGGAGATAGCCAACCTATCAGATGCAGAGTTCAAAACACTGGTAATCAGGATATTCACAGAGATGATTGAGTATGACTGCAAAATAAAGGAAGAAGCGAAGGCTACACAAAGTGAAATAAAGCAAAATATACAGGGAACCGACAGTGACAGGAAGGAAACCGGGGCTCAAATCAATGATTTGGAACAAAAGGAAGAAATAGACATTCAACCAGAACTGAATGAAGAAAGAGAATTAAAAAAAAAATGAGGAGAGGCTTAGGAACCTCTGGGATAACTTTAAATGTCCCAATATCCAAATCATAGGGGTGCCAGAAGGAGAAGAGGAAGAGTAAGACATTGAAAACTTATTTGAAAAAATAATGAAAGAAAACTTCCCCGATCTGTTAAAAGAAATAGACATACAATTCCAGGAAGCTCAGAGAGTCCCAAAGAAGTTGGACCCTAAGAGCAACACATCAAGACACATTATAATTAAGTTTCTAGAGATTAAGATAAAGAGAGAATCTTAAAAGCAACAAGAAATAAGGAGAGATTTATCTACAAAAGAATTCCCATAAGACTGTCAGCAGATTGCTCAAAAGAAACCTTACAGGCAAAAAGGGCCTGGGAAGAAGTAATCAAAATCATGAATAGCAAGGACCTACAACTTAGATTACTTTATCTCGCAAAGCTGTCATTTAGAATGGAAGGGCAGGCCTGGCTGGTGTAGCTCAGTGGATTGAGCGTGGGCTTGGAACCAAGCAGTCCCGGTTCGATTCCCAGTTGGGGCACATGCCTGGATTGCAGGCCGGGTCCCCAGTGAGGGCCATGTGAGAGGCAACCACACATTGTTGTTTTTTTCCCTCTCTTTCTCCTTCCTCTCTCTCTAAAAATAAATAAATAAAATTAAAAAAAAAAAAGAATAGAAGGGCAGATAAATTGCTTCCCAGACAAGGTAAAATTAAAGGAGTTCATCATCACCAAGCCCTTATTGTATGAAATGCTAAAGGGATTTATCTATGAAAAAGTAGAAGACCAAAACTTGGAACAGTAAAATGACAACAAACTCACAACTATCAACAACTGAACATGAAAAACAAAAACAAACAACTAGAACAGGAAGACAATCACAAAAATGCAGATCAAATGGAGGTTATCAGTAGAGATGGGGAGGAGGGAGAATGGGAGAAAAGGATCAAGGAATAAGAAGCATAAATGGTAGGTACAAAATAGGATGAGATTAAGAGTGATATAGGAAATTGAGAAGCCAAAGAACTTATGTGTATGACCAATAGACATGAACTAACGGGAAGGAGTGCTGATGGGGAAGCCAGGGTGGAGAGGGATATAGGGGAGAAAAAAAATGAGACAACTGTTGTAGCATAATCAATAAAATATACAAAATAAATAAATAAATAAATCTTTCCCCAGAGTTGGGAATTACTCATTCATTATTTCTTTAAATATACTTTCTGCTTCTTTCTTCCTCTTTTTTCTTACTGGATGGCAACAATGCATAAATTGCTTGTTTTAATGATATCCCTGATTTAGCATTAGTGTTTTTCGCTTTTTTTTTCTTATTGGTCCTCTGACTGCAGGATTTTAAATGAGCTATTTTCAAGCTCACTAGTTTTTTTTGTTTGTTTGTTTTTGTTTTTCTGATTAATCAAGATTACTGTTGAGGCTCTCTACTGAATGTTTTAATTTCTTAATTATATTCTTCAATGCTAGTACTTCTGTGTTTTTCATGGTTGCTACTTCTTTCTCAAAATTGTCATTTTGTTCATGCATGTTGTTATTCTAATTTTATTTAATTTTCTGTGTTTTCTTGTAGTTCACTGAATTTCTTTAAGAAAATTATTCTGACTACTTTGTCTTTAGGGTCAGTCACTGGAGTTTTATTAGTTTTTTTTTTAAGATTTTATTTATTTTTAGAGAGAAGAGAAGGGAGGAAGAAAGAGAAGAAAAGAAGCATTGATGTGTGAGAGATATATGATTCATTTCCCCTGACACTCTCCCTACTGGGGACCTGGTCCATGACCCAGGCATGTGCCCTGACTAGGAACTGAACTGGAAACATTTTGGTTCACAGGCCTATACTCAATCCACTGAGCAACACCAGCCAGGGCTGTAGTTTTATTAGTTTTTATTAGGGGAGGAATTGCTGGATCATATGGTACTACTATTTTTAATTTCTTGAGGAACCTCCATACTGTTTCTGTAAAGGCTGTATTATTTTACATTGCCACTGACACTATACAAGCATTCCAATTTCTCCACATCTTGTTCGTTCATTCCTTCTTGAGGAGGAAGCCGAAAGTTTTTTCCCCCACTCACTTTGTGCTGAGATGGGCGGTGGGGGCAAAGAGGTTGGGCTGTTGTATATTTGACTAGAGTATTTCAGTGACTTCAACACTCAAGACAGAACAGGAGCCAGTGCCTCGGGCAGTCTCCGGGAAAGTCAGAATGTTGGGCATATGGTCTGGCCCTTTTCTTGCCAAGGAGAAGCTGTGACCCAAGTGTTTCTTCCCGATTGCCTGGCACTGGGCAATAGGTAGGGTTTTCGGTGAGATGTTGTCTCATATATCCCTACCACTGTGATGTGGCTGGTTTTGCACTCACTGGAACACAGGAGACTTTCAGCTAGTTTCTGGATTTCTCACAAAGCAAATTGCTCTGTGTAGAGTTGAATTATTGTGTCCTGGAGGAGAAGAATAATCCAGGGCTTCTTATTCTGCCATTGTCCTGACATGTTACAGCCTCATTTTTGAATTCTTTATTTTGATTCTGTGAATTTTAGAGCAGGGATTTCAAGAAAAGTAGTTGGTTAAAATATGTTGACCCTTTAACTATCTCATACATTCTTTCTGTGTTGTGAGCACAGAAATGAAAGATTGGCTGCGTAAATGGTTCTTGATTCATAAACTGAGTCTTCAACCCTTCTGCCTATTACTCAATTTAATTTCAGTGCTTAGTGTTAGTGCAGAGAAGTTCCCACCCATCTAAGTTTCGTTCTCCCCACTCCTTTTTTTTCTCTAAGTAAATTGTTTCATTAACGTTTCTTCTGGATTTGTGTAGGAATCACTTTATCTTGATGTAATTTAAAAAGTGTGCTAGGATCTATTTAGCCTAGCCTTAAATATGGTGAATATTCTCATTTGAGACCATAGTGTTGCTTAAATCAGGAATATTTTTATATTTCTGGTTGTTTTTGCTTCATTGGTTCTGTTCACTATTAGAGGAAGCTCTGTTATGTATAGATTGTGCCCCTTGAATATGTTTTATTTTTTCTAATAGAGTTTCATTTAAAAAATTTTGTTCCCTGTACAAGGGCTTATGATTCTGATTTTTCAAGGCATTCCTCTCAATTGTTCTGCCTGCTGTGTTTCTTTTCAAATTCTGATTAGTTACCTTTAGCCTTGCTGGCCTTTGCTTTTTTACAGGGCCAATATTTGCTCAAAACTTGTTGGAAATGAAATTTTTATTTTTTACTTAGAGCAATAAATTTATTTTTGCAAAAGTAATATCCTGCATATCCTTAGAACATTGGTGAGTTTTCATTCTCAATCTACAAAAATGCTTTGAAATTCCCCATGTCATTTGGCTTCGCTTGTTCCCCTCTATAATCAAGAATCTATACTATCCTTACACCAAGCATAGTTATTGCATTATTATTGAGTATATTCCCTGAAACTAATACAAAATAACATGGAATATAAACTGTAATTGAAAAGAAAAAGAATCTATGCTATCCTGAAGCTGGTTTATTTACATATTCAAGTTGGAAACAAGATGAGGGTCTTGACCATATTTTTACAGAAGGGCATGCAACGTCAATCCCTGTTCAAAGCAAATGCGTTTCAAAAGCAAACTTTACTTTTTTTCTAAATCAAACAGTCTTGGAGTAATGGAGTAGATGGATTTTTCTTGATATCTTTAGCTCTGTAGGACAGTTGACCACTTTTATAAAGAGGGTTTCCCCGTGCCGTGCCTAGTTCCCCTTTTAAAGTACGGAATCCCACCTCAGAAGTCTATCTTAAAGTTTCTTCTACAATACTGGTGAGGTCTCAGTGCCGATGTCCCCAAAGAGAGGGTTCCTAGGAGAAACCCCTTTCCATCTTTCATACTCAGCACGTATTTTGCATTTTCAAGTTTGAGGGTGGGTGAAGGCGCATGTTGACCACCAGGATTTATCTTTCTTTTCTTCCCAATCACACTGTTTATTTTCAGAACTGTTTTCTTTTCCTTTCCATCTCTCTCACGCGGGATCACTCCTACCATCGCCCACTTCACGTGTCATCTTATTGCTCAGGTTGACAGATATTTTGTTTCTGGTATGTGTACAAATGTTATCCTTCATTCTATTATACTCTTGTCCTGTATTTGTCTTTTATGTTCTGTTGGTTATTTCAATAATAATTAATGTGGATGGAGGCAGGCTATGGTAATCACCTGTCCCCTATGGCTACTTGCCAAGAATCCCTGACCAATTCCCTGAGGAAAAGCACTTGTTTCAGCAGGGTTATGAAGATCCCAAAAGAGAGTTGTGACAGAGATGACACATTTTGTGACATATATTTAGGTAAAATACAACCCAGGATCAGACAAGCCTGCTCTGCTGTTCCATCATGACTATATGTCTAAGCATAACTAGTGCATCTGAAATCAATTTCAATTCCAGTCATCATCCACATAGTTTGTCCTCATTCAATAATCCAGTGGCTCACTATTCACTTTTTGCTTTTCGTGTTTTTGTTTTTGCTTTTTGTGTTTTTGTTTTGATAAGTTGCCCTAGGAACTAATATCTGAGGACATGGGTAACATTGAAAGATTTATCTATAGACTAAAATGGCAGAGCCTGAAAATTTTCCAGAATACTGGGAAGAAGCTGACCTGCTGCCTCCTGTCAATTCCTGTGCAGTGGGACTGAGGTTCCTGGAAGTTGGAAAGAGAATATAGAAAGGCAAAAACAAGCCACTCTCACTTTCCCAGTGGGGATCCACTGTGAGAAGCTGGGTCCATGTAAAAGGATCCATTGGGATTATAACGGGACAATGGAAAATTTCAGGATTCTCTGGAGGGGAATCTCTAGACAGATGACTGAGGGGACTCTAGCCAAAACTAGAGCAGGGCGTGTGTGGGGGGGTTATTAGGGACTGGCATTTGTCAAGGAAGAAATTGCTCACCACAGCCCAACCCACTTAAATAAACCTGCAGGTGCATCCACACTTGTGCTTGTACTACAAGGGAAGGCAGCATGGTTACACTACCTCCCTGTATTCCTACTTTGCCAATTAGATATTACTTCTTTTGGCTCATTATGGCTTTAGAATCTCTAAGTTCTCTTATTAGAACACAGAGATCATAGAGGGAGATGCCTTAAGCTATTATCAGTCAAGATGCTGCAGTTAGAAGGGATAAGCTGAAATCCAGACACTGGGGGAACAGCAATCAAGACAGATTCTGGACAGCCCATCAGAAGTGCAGAAACACTGGCCACTGGTGTGGGGAACACCATAGGCATACACAGCCTGAGTCCATATTTTCCAGGACCACCCTCCCACCCCCCACACACCTGTTTCTTTCTGCCACTTGCTCACATTTTAGACAATTTGTATTCTGCTTCATTCCCTCCCACACTCAAGTTACTTATAGTTCTCAGATAAATATGCACATGCTTATTCCTAGGCGTGTGATTAGTAAGCATGATGTCCATTTATATTGCCATCTCCTAGAATGAACTGTGGTATTAAGTGAACAACCACATTTAAGGCAGTAAGGTTCATGCCTGCTGTCTGAAGCTCCAACCTCTTAACTGGCCATCCCAGCCCTGTATTAGGTTGAACGGTGCCTCTAGAAGGTTCAAGTCCACCCAGAGCCCGTGAGTGTGACCTTACTTGCCAATAGGGTCTGCGCGGGTGTAATCAAGTTAAGATGGGTTTATACTAAATTAAGGCCAGCCTAAATCCGATATGACTGATGTCTTTGCAAGAGGAAATTTGAACGCAGAGATGGAGACACACAGAAGGAAGAATGTTCAATGAAAGAGACAGAGGTTGGTGTTCTGCTGCCACTAGACAAGGACTGACAAGAATTGTTGGCAATCACCAGAAGCCAAGAAAAAGGGAAGAAACAGATATTTCCCTACAGTCTTCAGGGGGGCCTGGCCTTGCCCATACTTTGATTTCAGATTTCTAGCCCCCATTACTGTAACAGAATAAATTTCTGTTGAGTTAAGCCACACAGTATATGGTTATTTGTTACAGAAACCCCAGGAAACTAGTACAGGTCTCGTGTAATCTGATCACCTCTCCAACTTCTCCCTCCACTAGCTGCCAACGTACCTAACCCTCTAGCCACACTCCGTTTGTGTGGGTGCCTGATTAAACTCTGCTTAAGGTGATCACGTATATCTTTGTTCAATTAAATGATATTGAAGATATATATCTTACTGGGCCTAGCAGCTCCCATAACATTCTAAGGATGGAGCATTTTTACATTGCTGCCCTTCCCTTCTCTCTGCAACCTTTCTCTCATTCACGGCACACTCCTCATCCTGCTGTCTGGAGCCCCAAGAGCAGTTTTCTTAGGTGTGCCTCCTCACGTCTCCCCTCCCTGAGTAATCCCTGTGACATGTGTCAAGTCCTCTATCCTACACTGTCCTACAAGCCTTCAGATTGTGCAGAGTGCTTTCCACGGAGAATTCTAGCCATCTGCCAATCAGAACTGTGCTAATGCTAATGGAAGAGGGGCAGCTTACCATCCCTCCCTTTCTGGTGACGTGTATGCATATTAGCAGGAGAAATTTCTTAAACACTCAAATTTGAGGCTAACTACAGACTGCTGTGGTGAGAGAGTCTTGATATGGGTGATAAGACACCTTTCCCTGCCACAGCCAGGTCAGCCATCCATGGACGCTTTTAGCATTATCTCTTGGTTCCTGTTGAGACTGGCAAATGAGAAGGAGTACCAAAGAAATAACAGAACTTTCAGTTACAGCCATAACACTGAAGTTGGCCGAGCTTAAGAATGTTAGATATCTAATGAAATAAAATTCTCTGATTTTTCAAAAGCATTAGGCTTTCAGGTGGGGAAGAGAGTAAAGACCAACGTTCAGACAGGGGCCTTTGTGCGATTCTGTATTCTTGGGCTAATGTGAATTTTTAGGCTGCTTCCAATTCCCAAGAAATTCAGCCTTCCTGCCTCTTGCATCTAAGGGTTATGGCAACCAATTGGATTTTCAAATTTATAGTCCAATCAAAACCACATTCGAGGAAGATTTAGAATTATACTTGTCCATCAAAGGGCATTTACAGAGCAATCCCTGGCACGAGGTTAACTTCTTAGATTTTCTCAGTATGTTATATATTAGGGTATGCCTCTGAAGATGACAGCATCAGAGACAGACTATAGAGGATAGTGAAGTTACATTTTCTTTTCAAATTGATGCCCAAACCCAAGTACAAGAGACATATGGAATTCCCTGCAGAGGGATGTAAGACAGGATTTATCCATTTTATAGCCAAGAAAAGCAAGATTCAAGAAGAAAATGTTTGAAATGACAAAGTCAATGCATTTTGGAAGCAGATGGGAGTCTGGGTCACCTGAATCCAGTTCTCCCCACTTTAGTGGACCAGCTGTCCCTCTGTGGTTAGTACGGCATCTGGGCAGGATGATCAGCCCATTCTTATGGCTCAGGATAAACAAGTGTCAGACATTCCTGGAGTATCCCTCTGTTACCTTTCCTAAATTACAAAGGGGAAGCAAATGTAAAAAAGAGTCTAAGTTTCCCTGAAAAGTGGCTTCTGGAAATGTTTAATTGCCCAATTAAAAAAAATGTAAATAGTATAATAAGCCCCAGCACTCTTTTATGGACTCTGAAATGTTTAGAAGCTGCGATTAATTTTTAAATTTTTCTTCAAATCTTCTTCTCTAGTTTCCAGATATCTGGTACATTTTTTTGCTCATCTGTTTTGTGATATTCTTCATTCATGAATATAATGTTCCCTTAGCACTTTGGTTGTCCTTTCCTTTCCATATCACAGACCCCTCTTATTATTACTAGTTCAATGTCAAAGCAGACTTCGCTAGATTTTGCAGTCTGTAAGGGCGTCATCGTGTTCAATTTATGCTCAATAAATGGTGAACTAGACTTATTGGATGATCACTCCGTAAGTTTTATAAACATCTAAGCACTATGCATACACCTGAAACTAATGTAAGACTGAATGTTAAATGTAACTGAAATCTTTTTAAAAATTTAAATGATAAACAATGAATATATGAAGGCTCATGCTGTTTTAGCCCAGTTCCCATGCTTGGTCCTTATAAAAACCCAACGGCTGTATTCTGTCTTTCTCACAGATGTCCGCCTTTAGTAACATACTGGCTTTAAACCCTTTTTGACTTGTAAACAAAGCCAGGTATTTGCCCCCTCCCTTTCACATATCATCAAATATACACTAGTGATCAAAGGGGGCAGAACCATGCCTCCTAAACATGCTACCAGGTGAGGACACTGTGCTTAACACTGACAGAAAACCCAAGGGTGAGTGATCAAGATGCACGTGCGTGGTGAAAGAAGCACAAGGTGTGGTGAGAGAGCCTAGGCAGCAACCTGGTACCCAGGGGAGTGTGCCTGCCTGGGCGACATGGTGCTGTGGTAAATAGCGACCCTCTCGTGACCTGGTCACATGACATGTGGAGCAATACGGCTCCACTGATATAATTTGATGATGTACTGGGAATATTGTGTTCAGTAAACTTTTCCTGGATGATTTTACCTGGAACAGTGTCTATCTGGTATTATAGGCACTTGGAGAAGGAGCTTAGTTGTATCTTTTTGTGTATAGGGCCTGTAGGTATAAGAAATGTCCAAACCTGTAGAGAATTATTATAAAATTTTATTTGATCCAAGCTGAGGATGTCTGCTGGGAAGCGAGTTCTCGGATGCTCCAGAGAATAACAGTTTAGTAGCTTCTTTTATGCATTTGAAATTAAGGAGGGAACTAAAAAAGATTATATGGAGGTGGGAGAAAGCAAGGCAGGAATTGGATTACAGGATAGTCGACAAGATTGTGTTCTCTCTGGAGAGTGGTAGGCTTCTTTCAAAGGTGTGTGAACGTAGATGCACAGAAAAAATGCACAGGGCTTTCTTAAGGCAAAGATAAAGATTTTGTTACTAAATGGTAATATGGGGTTCTGGTGCCTGCTGCCACCCTCTAAGCAAAATTCCAGAGGTAGAGAGTTGGTGAAAAAGGAAAGGAATCTTATATTAAATAGCTACACAATTTTGGAAGAAAAGCAGGCTTCTGCCTCAAAGCCCATCCCTTCTAAAATAACCAAAGGAAAAAGCCCTATCACCCTTTGCCAGATTAATTCAAGGCTGTGCCTGGAGTTCCTCTGGCCAGTTAAAATGGCATCCTTCAGGAAACACAGGCAGCTGCTGCATGGCCATGTAGGCGGCTTAGCTTGCTCTGGGTCGCAGTCTGGCTTCAGGCATCTTTCTGGAGTCTGTGTATGTGCAGCCTGCCCAGCCAAGCCACAGCCTCTGTTTTCCACACCTGGGGCCTGGGGCCGCTGCCAGGCCACATGGTTTCCAGAGCCCCCATGTCTGGGAATGATCCAGCTCCCAACAGCAAGAGTGAGAGGAAGGAGGAGGGGCAAGTCTCTGCCTTCCCTCCATTTAAATCTCCCAGCCCAAAATTCCATGTGCTCCAGAACCATCCAGTTTTCCCAGGTAACCTGTCCTTTTGTCAGGTTAGACTGGTACATCTGCACCTCCCCCTGCAGCCATGTTCCAGAGAGAGTAGGAGGGGTTTCCCTTCTGTCAATCACTCTCTCCAGCCTGCACAAACTCTGTACTAGGCTTCCCTCTCTGGTGTTTGTGCCCAGGGTGGGGAATCCATCATCACACACTGCCCTAGCTCAGTTGCTGAGGCAATGAGACACTACTGTGCTGGTTTGTTTACCCAGGGAATGCAGCCTCTTGTGGCACTGCCTTAACCTGGGGTTAGGGAAATCTGTCACACACCATACTAGCAGCGCGTGGCCTCAGTCCCCCAGCTTCCTGTGTTTCCTGTGACCCTTCCCTCACTCAGTCTCTCTTCCACCCAGCCATGTGGTCAGATCTCCCTATGTCACTTTTACTAAAAAGTTATATGCCTGGGCATGACTACCCACCTCAACCTGCCTACTTAGGACTTTGTGGTCAGATTACACTGGAGGCTACTTTCCACAGAACCCTTTTTTTTGCCCACAGATCCATCTCATTGGCACAGACAAACCATTAAATGCTATTTGAAGAACACAATGAGACCAGTGACACTTAGTCTTATATGAATTCTCAGTAACTCTGTGGGTAGAGTTTGCAGATTCCATTTCTCTTTTTGTAGCTTTTTTCTCTGCTTTCTGGCAGACTAAATTTGAATGATTATTCCAAGAGAACACGTCTTTAAAAGGGGCTTGAAAAAGTAATCTCTTTGTCTATAAGATCTAAGCTTTAGGAAGCTTTGGGGGAAATCATCTTTGATTTTTTCTATTGATACACCTCTTCCTTTTTCTCATGGTTCGGTGCTCCTCTTTTTTTATATAATCTCTTTCCTCGGTGTCGGCAGTCTCAGGGAGATTTTAGGAGGTTTTGAACTTAACTCTTATCTAAATCTTCCAATAAAAATGAGACCTTCCTGTATGTTTTAGAAGATAGCTTTGAAAATCAGCTTCATAAAGCCAGGGATTTCAGACTTATTGAAAGTTGGTGGATTTGCGTAGCTCCATTTTACCAGCAGGGCTGGTCCATGCTGAGCCTGGACTTATTTCCTTAACTGTGGGCATCTCCACCTCAGGCTGTGCGTTCATTCTCAGCAGTGTTAAGTGTGACTTCTCTTTGTACTGCCTCCTGATATGCTCTAAAGTAGGCAGGAAGGGTGATCTCTGGATACTAACTGTTCAAGACATTCTGCCCTAAAAATGCCTGATGTAAAACACAATATAAACGGAGCCAATTAAACAGAGTAAGGGTTGCCATCCCAGAGTGAGACACGATAGTAAGAAGCTGGGAACATTCCTTGGCAAATAGAACAGGGAAACTAAGACAGATAGCTGAGCACAGTGGCCAAGCAATCTACAGCCAGGTACAAAATCTCACCTCCCTAGAGATAACACCTAGGCCTCAGCTGTGTTCTAGCTCTTGGACTAGAAATGCAGCAAACCCAGGTGGGTTATGCCTGAACCAACTGCAATGACTAAAGACCCCCGGCCCTGGCACTGACTAATCAGTGGAGACCATGACCCTGAAAGGGCACACCCGGAGAACTTGCATATTCTACTGACACCCTCCCCTGACGCCTCCCCTAAGATTCCCACCTGAAGGAAAGGGACGAAAGCCTCAAAACAAAGGACCCAGAACACTTTCTCTCTTTCTGGGGAGCAACCCTCACCATTCTTTTTCCTTCTTCTCCTTCCACTTCTTTCTTCACAGGCGCATGTGTCCCAGACTCTAAGGCAGTGGGCAGCTGGCAGCTTGTGCCAGGCTGATTCCCTGAACCTGTTCCCAAAGCCCCTTCTTCTCTGACATTCCTGTGACATAAGGCAGCCCAGTCTCAGGTCTCTTATTGCTTACCCTATGCTAAGCCCTTCTTTGTTTCACTGTCCCCAGCTTTAATAAACACATCCTCCTAGTCACCTGGACTTGTGCTGTGAAATCTTTCCTACATAAAATCAAGAACCCACACACTGGCCCTAGGCAACCTGCTTAGGGCCAGGCCACTTGTCCGGTGATAAGAGGAACTGACTAGCATGTCTTAGTCCTCACACCTTTGGAAACAGAAACTTGGAAAAACCACTCTTGGACTGGGCCTAAAACAGCATTGTGGTCCAAACAAGTGTTTGCAAAGCTAACAGGAAAGTAGATATTTTTGCCATAGGACTGAAAATTAAAGACGTTCTTTTGAATTAGCATCACTCCGGTAGATTAGCTGCATGTATGGAAATTCCTTCCTTAGCTTGTGTACATGGACGTTCCTTTCTTCTGTTCATGTACTTATTCCTCTTCCCTTTCTCATAAAAACTCCTAGTGTCCACCTTTCAATCAGAACATTTGGGTTTCTGCTGGAATCAGTGCTTTCCAGACAGCTGTGCTTTTGGAACTCAAATGCTATGTGCCTCTTACTTTGACCTTTTGTTTTTAGGTTAACACTGTCATGTGTATGTATTGTGTGTGTGTGCATGCTCTGGGCCCATTGTTACCAGAAAGGGGACCTGGCCCTGAGCAGGTCTGCCTAGGGGCTTGCCAGCGGTGTGTGGGTTCTGGACTTTGTGCAGGGAAGATTTCACAATACACGTACAGGTGATTTTTAGAGGACATTACTTAAAGCTGGGGACAGTGAAACGAGAAAGGCCTAGGATAGAAGAAGCAATAGAAGAAAGCCTAGGAGGGACTGCTGTGGCTACTGGAAAGTAAGAGAAAAGGGGGCCTTGGAGACAGGTGCAGGGAGTTAGCCTGGGATGAGCTGCTGCTCCCATTGGTCCCCTGGTTGCAAGTCTCATGGGGGCCCTTAGAGTTTAGGAGGTGCATGCCTTTGAGGGGAGAATAGGGGGAAGGAGAAGTGAACGGCACAGGTATACTCCTGGCAGGGAGAGCATCCACTGGGTCCTTTGTTTTGAGGGTTTTTAAAGGCTGGGAGTTTAGGGGAACTCTCAGAGGAAGATCTCAATAGAATAAGCATTGACTTTTGCAGCTGTATTCTTCCAGGGTGTGGTCTTCACTGATGGGTCAGCACCAGGGAAGGGGGTCATTCACTAATCATTGCAGCTGGTTGTGGCTTTGCTGCTTTTCTGGGCCTGGAGATGAAGTATAACTGAGACCTAGATGTTATCTCCAGGAAGTCGAACTTCTGTATCTGGCTATAAATTGCTTGACCAGCTGTCTCTCAGTTTCCCCATTCTATTTGCTAAGGAATTTTTCTAGCTTCTTGCTGTCCTGCCTCAGTGTAATATGGTTTTGTTTTTAATTTTGTTGTTTTGGTCCAGTTTTCAGGCGCTGGCTGGAGGCTGGTCAGTTCCCCTTGAGGAGTAGCTGATTAAGTCTACACCCAAAACACTTCCCCTTATTAGGTTCTCACACTCCAGGCACTCCAGAGCCTCCATAGCATGTAATGCTAATTTCTCTATGGCCAGATGCCACACAACTAGGGACAGCCCTGTACTTGGAGTCAGAAAAAAATATTCAGATTAGCCATGGGGAATCAGAAACCTGTGTAACTCCAGCTCCACCACATTCGTCATACATAACGGCGCCCTGCAACTCCAGCTTGCTGCTGCCTTAACCCTGGAGGCCAACGGTTAGAGCGGGCATTTAGAAAGACATGAGCAGAGCAGGAGCAATGGGCCAGGTACAGAAGGTCACCCGGGTGAAAAGCCCTGGATACCTAGCAATGGGAAAAACTGAAGAAACAAGTATTGCAGGGTGAGACCTCACCCCAAGGGTGACCTTCTATCCCCCAGCATATTGCTGGTCATGCAGTCCGGACCTTCCCTGGATCTTCACCCTGCCCCCCCACCCCCGCCATCCCCGGCTCCTGGCATGTCGCTAGTCACGTGGTAGACACCCTAAGAGGAAGAACAAGGGGCCTGGAAATGCCTCATGTGACTCCCATATAAGGACAGGAGATGATGGGACAGGCCCTAATAAATCAGCTTAAAAAAGGAGGCGTTTGGCCCCTCTTGCTAGAAACAGAGCCCTCGCCAACACCCCAGGGCAGCTCTTTGAGCAGTGGCTGGATTCTTTCTTTCGGATGTACTTTTGCTTTGCTTGCTTAATAAACTCTCTATTGTGATTTGAGTTCTCGGCTCTGAATTTCTTTCTCAGCCAAACTCAAGGGCCAAGTTGTAACATTTGCAATTAACCACAACCTCTTATGTGTCTCTTCCTGGCAGTCTTCTCTCATTCAGAACTCTATGTAACAAAATGTTCTGTCTTTCATCTATTCAAGTGTTATTATGTTGTGTCTCACCGCTGAAAGAATTCTGAAATCTTATAAAACAGCAGGGTACCATTTAAGACATTTTTTTTTGTGTCTGGAATTGATGCTTGGACTTAACTGGCTTAAACGATAAGGAAATCTTCCTTCTCACCTAATAAGAAATCCAAAATGATGTCAATTTTAGTATTCACTGAACAAGGCTTGGGATCCTCTTCTATGTTGTCCCATTCCAAAGACTCTTTCCTTTTTTTTTTAATTTTACATTTTAAAATTTATAAAGTGAAATTGACATATAACATTTACATAAGTTTCATGGGTACAACATAATGAATAAATAAATAAATATTTGTATATACTATGAAATGATCATGACAATATGTCTAGTTAACATCCATCACCAAAGTTACAATTTTTTTTCTTACAATGAGAACTTTTAAGGTGCACTGTCTTAGCAACTTGCAGATATGCAATAGAGTATTGTAAACTATAGTCACTATGTTGTACATTACATATCCATGGCTTATTTAGTTTATAAATAGTTTTTTAAACAATTTTATTATTTATTTTTAGAGAGGGGAAAAGAAGGAGAAAGAGGAGCGAAACATTAATGTGTGGTTGCCTCTCGAGCGCCTCCTTCTGGGCACCTGGCCTGCAACCCAGGCACGTGCCCTGACTGGGAATTGAACTGACGAGTCTTTGGTTCACAGGCCAGTGCTCAATCTACTGAGCCACACTAGTCAGGGCTATAAATAGAAGTTTGTACTTTTTGACTCCTTCACCCATTTTTCCCATCCTTCACCTACTGCCTCTGGCAATCACTAATCTCTTAATTGCATCTATGAGCTTTTAAAAAATTCCACATATAAGTGAGGTCATATTTTTTGTTTCCTCTTTCTAACTTATTTTACCTAGAATAATGCCCTCTATGTCCATCCAAAGCTTGTCACAAATGACAAGATTTCCTTCTTTTTATGGCTGAATTATATTCATTGCTTGTATGAAATATCACATATTTTTAATCCATTAATGAAGTTGCTTTCATAGCTTGACTATTGTAAATAATGCTGCCATAAACATAAGAGTAAAAATATCTTTTTGAGTTAGCTTTTTCTTTGGATAAATCTGCAGAACTAAAATTTGAGGAACCTCCATACTGTTTTCCATAGTAGCTGCACCAATTGACATTTGCACCAACAGTGCACAAGGGCCCCCTTTTCTCCACATCTTCACCAACACCTGCTATCTCTTGTCTTCTTGATGCCCATCCCAACAGGACTGCGTCTGTATTTATGGCAGTACAACACTGTTCTGATTAGAATAGCTTTTCAGCTCTGCTTTTTTCCCTTTAGGATTGCTTTGGCTATTTGGGACTTCTGTGGAACCATAGAAGTTTTAAGATTTTTTTCTATTTTCATAAAAAAGCCACTGTAATTTTGATAAGGATTGCATTAAACCCAATGGATGTTTTTGGATAGTACAGACACATCAGATAAAATAGGCTTTAATCTAAAACAGTAACAGGAGACGAAGAGAAATATTTGACAACAACATTCTTTTATGATTAAAAGCCTCAACAAATTGGGTATAGAAGTAACACACCTGAAAATAATAAAGGCCATATATGACTAACACATAGCTAACATTGCATTCAATGTTAAAAAAAAAAACTAAAAGCTTTTCTTTTAAGATCAGAAAGAAGACAAGGGTGCCTACTCTCACCAATTTTATTTAACATAGACTGGAAGTCCTAGCAGAGGAAATAACAAAACAAAGAAATAAAAGGCATTCAAATAAGAAAAAAAGAAGTAAAGGTATTGTTTGTTGCAGAAGATATTATTTTATAGGTAGAAAATTCTACAGATTCAATCAAAAAACTTTTGGAACTAATCAAATCTAGTAAAGTTGCAGAATATAAAATAACATATAGGAATTAGTTGTTTCTCACTTTCCTCCGTGGGAGAAACCATGGCTGAAATCTTTCTTGATCCTAAACTATGCTGCCTTTGGAGAGTGTTGATGTGGATAAAGTCAAGCTGTTCCTTTCACCCTCTGAGTGCATCCAAAGTCACTGTTTTTTATCTCTGTTTTTTTTCCAATGATGTGTTAGATGTCTTCTCTGGAAGGGCTGTCATGTCTGTGGGTGACTGTCTAAGACATTGTTTCCAGGGGTTCCCTGACCTTGCCTGAGAGAAGCTGGTTCATGGACCACTGCAGGTTGCATGGTCAGGACTGAGGTCAGACTGCCTATTGCCCAGTGCACGGATGGGTGAGACTTCCCTGTGGTCTTTTAGCATAGCTGGTGGATCCCCAGTTACCGCAAAGGCATTTGGGCCTGTGGATAGAGGGAAAATGGTTGTTGAGGAGGAGGGCAAAAACAAGGGACATCTGATCCTGACGTATGCTATTCTCACTCCTCATCCACTGTCTTGAAAAATAGCTCTTAGATTCTGTTGGGCTGACTAACTAATCCTATCAAATGGTCCAGTGGCCACATTTTTAGTGTTTCTAAATCTTTAAGTTCTGCTTCCTTTTTGACTAACAATTTTATTTTAAGTAATTTTTTTCTTTTTGTATTTTACTATAAGCAGGCAGAAGAAGCCAGGCCACACCTCCAACACTTGGCTTAGAAATAGCTTCATCTAAATATACAGTTCGTTGGCTGCAAGTTGTACTTTCCACAAAACACTAGAACACACACACACACATGATCAGCCAACTTCTTTGTAACACTTGGTAATAGGAGTGGCCCTTCCTCCATTGTCTAATAAAATGCTTGTCATTTCCATCTAAGGCCTCATCAGAATGGGCTTCACCATCCATATTTCTACCCACTCTCTGTTCAAAATTACTCAGATATTCTCTCAGAAGACCGAGGCTTTCTTTACAGCTCTCTTTCCTTTCTGGACCCCTACTGGAATGCTCTTAACAGTCGCTTCCTGGCAACTTAGGCTTCTTCTAGTGTACATCTCGAAACTCTTCCAGTCTTCACCCGTTCCTCAGTTTCATAGCTGCTTCCACATTTTTAGGCTTTTGTTACAGTAGCATCTCCATTTTTCAGCACCAATTCCATTCTTCAGGAAGTGAGGAGAAACTCTGAGAAACCCCCAACTCTCTGCCCTCAGCAGACTTCCTCCAAGATATCATTGGTTGTACTATGCCCAATCCCAAACCAGTCACTAAAAATAGGACCACCATTAGATTAGATTAAGCAGGATTCAGACTAGAAACAGTCTCTGTTGAAACTCATGGAAACATGGAGAAGTTCATGCGCCTGAAAAACAAATTATGGATCTCTTTTGTTTTGTTTTAAAAAAAGAAAATAGAAATGGATGCTGGGTGGAGAATCATCAGTTTGCTGCTCCTAAGCGTACACATTTATTTACCTTCATCCTCTAAACTCACTCTTACAAATACTAGCTTTTTAACCTTGGGCAATTTTCTTACGCTCCTTAGTCTTGAATTTCCCCATCTATGGTATAATTTTAAGAAAAAGAAATCTCCAGGTAAATTCCTCACCCTTAATATATAAAACAAAACATGATGTGGCTGATAGCTGATATTTCCTTGATCTTTAGACTAAGTCTTATTTTTTTCCAAGTGAGAAATTGGTTTTAGAATACAAATACTTCTGAAAAGGGGAGGAAGTTACTATCCCATTGAGGGGTGGCTGATGGGATGCTGTCCTGTGGTCAGGAGTGGCAGGAGGAAGGGGAAATATGGGGCAGTTTAAACATGCTGGTGTCCTGAGATTTAGGGGCAGGGGCACAACTAGATCCCATTCATCCTCTATGCTACTTTACTTTTTCCTAGCATGGTAAATGTCTCAAAGCCTATGAAGAAAGACTTTAAGGTTCATCAGAATGGTATTTGTTGGGAAATAACCAGCTGTGGGAACTTGGACTTACCAAAGCACAAAAGTAATGACTTACCAGGAAAAGAAGGCTGTAGGGAAATGGTTGGGTAGATACCGGGAAGATGGAAAGGACATATGACGAGGAGACAGAAACCAAGTCCTACTCCACCTTCACCATTTCCTCCCCAGTATACCCTGAGTAAATTCTGAGCCTCTCTTAACCCCAGTATTACCATTTGTCAAATAACAGTAAATATGTCTATCCTCCCAACTTTTCAAGGGGACTGTGAGAATTTAATGAAAATGGAAATGAAAGTGCTTTGAAAAACATTGTTCTTCACTGATGTGGACAAGAATATGCCCTGTCTCTATAAAAATACTCCAAGTTTCCACAGCTACCTTCTTTCTTTACTAATCAGATCAAGCAACAAATTTAACATCGGGAAAAACATCTGTGCAGAAGGTATTTTTGAATGTTAGAGTTTTGTAAAACTAATGGTACAAACACCAGTCCACTCTCCCATGAGTAACTGATGTGAGAAGGCGTCCAGGAAAAGTTCCTGTCAAATGATTCCTCTCCTAATAACAAATACGTACAGAAACGTGAAGATGAAACACCACCATTAATGACAAAAAGGTCAGGCAAAGCCAGTTAGGGCCTCGATGAAATGATAGCAAGATGGTGGAACTACCATGGCAGCATCTCACAGCCCATCAGCACCTACAAGACCCTTCATTTAGTGATTAGAAATTTTTCGGAGTCTCCCAGGCCCTTGTTCATGACAATCACTTTATCTTTTTGAAGCAGTCTCCTTTAGGGGAGAAGTCTCAGGCTCAGGGATTTCTATGGCAATTTCTGCCTCTAAAACAGCTTTATTGCAGTTTCGAATAATTAACAGTTTCCAAATTAATTTCTGTGATCACAGTTGCCCTTTCATCTCCAAATGATGCTTTCACTGTAATTTTTATAAATGAGAAGACTAAAGACATAGACTTCAAATGCTCAGTGGTGGCACAGTTGGGGATAGCACATCCTCTGAGAAGTTATCTGTCTGCCAAAGCCCTGTGGCCAGTCGGAGTCTGTGGAGTCTGTGATTTCAATCAAGGATTCTCTGTGGAGCTACTGTGCTGAGGCCTCGTGTGCATGCATCTGTGTGCTCCTGGGTCGTGTGTGTGCTTCAGCAAAGCGGGCAAAGGAAATAGCGGAGGATGACTCCTACCACCTATGCATCTTGTCTCTGCTGTCTCACAAAGGTACGCACAGGCAGACACTGTCCCTTCTTGACCTTGGGCTTCTTATCTGTAATGCTAAGATCATAAAGTCTCTTCTTTTTATTTCACAGTCTGTTCAGAAGAATTAGTTAAATAACAGATAATTAGAAAGTAGTCTACAGAGGAGTTTCCTGTCATGACTCATCAAACACTCAGCAAACAGAAAACCTAATCCATCTCTGGGACTCGCTTACACCCTTCTATTTTGTGAAACACATCCAGCCTTTTTTAGCAAACCATTTCTCTCTCATCTCAAGTCCTGTGGCACCAATAACTCCCCATTACTCAGCCCTGAGCCACTCTCTTATTCATTTTCAGTGCATACAAGTCCTGTCTCAGTGGAGGAACTCTGAGATTCTTGCAACTAGAGCCAATGCCTTGCATGAAAGCTTGTAGATTAGTTAACAGCAGTGGCTTAGAAGCCAGCAAACATTTATAGTTTTCCCTAGAAAGTTGCTTGATTTCTTTAGGCCTCAATGATTTCTTCTGAAACATTGGGGTATTAAAATTAATATGTAACTCAGAAAAGTTGGTGTGATTATTAAATAAGGTAAACACCTAAAGCCTTTAGCATGGTTTCTGGCAAATAATAAGTACTGAACAATGTTGTTATAAGTACTTAATAATAGTAGCCAAAAATGTTATAGTGTTATCTATAATGATGATCTTGAGATACTCTAAGAACCTGAAGTATTTTGGAGATCAGGGCAAAAAATGTTACATCCAAATTCAATACAGAATTAGTCTTTAGTGTGTCTTAATAAAATTTTGACTTTTTAACTGTTTTAAATTGCCTAGATGTTTGATACTTTAGAGTGTCTTTTTTTTTTCCTGGAGGAAAAAAAATGAATATTTAGACTATGAGCACCTCCATGATGTTGTCATTTTTTTTTTAGGCTGGTGCTGTCTTTTGTGAAAATGGCAAATACAAGTTTAACCTTCCTTTCTGCATTAGATTCTGATAAGCACTCTTAACCCCTCTCTGCAAAGCCATGGCCTTCTCATAAATGGTGTGGTCTTCAGGACTTGCCAGGAGATCCCAGCATCTACAAGGCTGCCTCCTAATTTGGGTGCAAGAGTTCAGCAGATCCAAAAAGGCAGAGCCTTACTTTCTGTCTGCTTGGTACTGACTCCTCTCAATCCTGGGATTTCCATCATGCCAAACCATATTTTTTTATAGCATTAAGTACCAGGAAGAAGTTGTACTATCTAGGACTTGTGATGAGGTGCAATAAACTTCAAGTCTCCACACAGGTCCTCCCTGAGCCCAGGGACAATTTGTTACATTGGATGAGTCGCACAGAAAGGTAACATATATCACAGTGGAAACCATTTGCTCCAAGTCCCCCAGTGTCTGAAACTGCCCTTTTCCTCAAGATCCAGATTAAATAATTTGGAATCTGAAGGAACATACCAGGGTAAGTCTGTTGTGTTTTCTCCAAAGATTGCTGAGAGGGGCAGGGGAAAGGGTACATTTTTCCTGTGCTGGGCCTGGCGGAAGCCGCCTGTTCCCTAGGGTTGCCGTCTCCTCAGCTCCTGAGGCTGGTTTGATTTGCACGGTAACGGGCAGCTTAGTCTCCCTTCATTTTCTGAAAACACAAAAAATATTTATGTGGTAAGTATTTACTGGGAAAAAAATGAAGGCACTGAGAAGTAATGCCAGTCAGTGCAGGGAAGAAAACCACAAAAAGTTCCTGTCAAATAAAACAATTTATTGCAATTCCCTGGCAAATGGAATCACCAGAAGCTGAGGCCCTTCATGGTCCCTGGGCTTACACAGGTGGGTGTCCTTCTTTTCTCCTTCACCTCACATTTTTCTGCATCTTGGTTTTTCTAGAATCTTATTCTCCTCTGTCTCAAGGGAAACAATGAACAACTCTCAAATTCATGTTACTTTTGTAGGAAGAGAATTTTAAGTGTTCTGATATTTTATTTTTCCAAGAAACCCCTGGGAAAATACGGAGGATGACATTGTGTTTATTACCTTAAGAGAAATATCAAAGCATTTATGTATGAAAGATGAAAAAGAATTCTCATACTTTTGTGGTTATTCCACTACCTTAGTAATTAGAGGCAGCTTCAGTCATTTTTTTAATGACACGTTTTTATAGTAAATAAGAGAAGAAGAAGTCACTGGGCTAAGGATAATCGGGTAAAAATTTTTAAAGGACACCAATGTGGCCTTAACCTGAGTCCTAAGTCCTTCAGAATGCACATGAAAAGAAAGGTGCCATGACAACATGGCAAAGTGCTAGACTTCCTTTCTACTTCTCTGCGATCAGATGTGGCCTTAGGCTTGAGTTACGGCCAACGCAGTGTAAGTAGATGTGATATGCACTATTCTTGGGTATGTATTCTCAAGTGTGTATCTGTGTTCTCTCCCCTCTGCCAGCTGAATGAGTAGATTTCTGAGGACCCGAAGGAGACAGAGCCACAGGTAGAAGGAGCCTGGATCTCTCTCTCTCTCTTTCTTTTTTTAAAAAGATTTTATTTATCTTTTAGAAAGAGGGAAAGGGAGGCGGAAAAAGAGGAAGAGAAACATTGATGTGTGAGAGAAACATCAATCAGTTGCCTGTTACACACCCACAACGGTGGTCCTGTTGGCTTGCAACCCAGGCATGTGCCCCGACAAGGACTTGAACTGGCAACTTTTTGCTTTGTGGGTTGATGCCCAACGTACTGGACCACCCTGGTCAGGGCAAGAACCTGGACTGCATGGAACAGAATTTCCTTGTCAATGCGCAATGGGCATTGAATAAGGTCTATGTTAATTTCCTCTTGATAAAGAGAAGAAATGAGTAGAATGTTGTTTAAACTCTACATCTGTACTTTTTCCTGGGTCTCTCTCTCTACTTAGAGAGGGATTCTTATCTTTACTAACCAGTGTCCTTTCCTTAGCTTCAGCACTGGCCTCAGAAATCACCTTCCTCAGAAAAAAACTTAATTTTGAAGTGGCAGTTTATTCTACATTAGACCAGTTTACATTAGGATTATTCTCATATTTTAAAACTTGTAACTGTTTTGACCCTTGCTATATCAAGCTTGAAGTCCAAACGGAGAGACTAGTGCCTTCTTTATTTCTTCAGATGAATGTAAAGAAGTAGTAGAGTTCTTGGAGCAGAAACTGGCAGACTTGTTCTGTAAAAGGCCACATAGAAAATATTTTAGACTCTGCAGGACACACAGTTTTTATCATGACTACTCTACTCTGTTGTTTTAGCAGAGAAGCAGCTACAGACAAAAAAAAAAAAAAGGCATAGTTTTGTTCCAATAAATGTGTATTTACAAAAACAGGCAGCAGCCCTGATTTAGCCTCCAGAGCATAATGCGATGACTCCTTAGACATTCATGCTTTCCCGTGGGGTGTATATCTTTTTGTCAATAACGAGCGCCTTCGTGGCCATACTGACACATGCATCTCTTTATATGAGGGAGCAGAGCCCGGTGTCTAGAAATCAACGAGATCAATCAATGTGCCTTAATTCAAATCGAACAGGGAGCTGCTTAACTTTGGAATAAGTGGGGTAATAGTCGCCCTGGAGTAAGAAAAAGTCTATTTACATTCAAGCTGAATCCTTCAAAATACTTTATTTTTTCTTCCCTTACCTAAAGTCTTATTGTTTACACCTTATTGATTGGACTGTTTTTGAATGATAGCTCCAGGAAAAGCAATGATAAATAAAGCAATTAAATCACCACTTCTAAGTCCAATATCTGGCTATTACAATACATATATGTGTTGGGTATAAATTATATAAGTGTGTATATATATCCTTTTTTATATGTATATTTAAAATTAAGTATATCAGACTACATAGACTTGTTTTTTACAAGAACATATACAAATTACCTCATGTCATTAATATGGAAATATAGTCTCAACCTAACAGTTATCTCTTATTTGTCTACATATAATAGATGTTTAATAAGTATTTCCGAATGAAAAAATAGAATGTTCTATTATAATATCTTTTGTAATGCTGCATCATTTTCCATTTACTGTATGGATGCTTAATAAAAAATTAACAAATTTATTTATTGATTATTTGTTTATTCCAATGTTTTAAATTCATTTTTGAATGTCTATTATATTATTACAGTAAGATAAAATCACAGAAAAGGTTAAAATAGGTGACAAATTTTAAGGCTTTTTATAAATCTTGATAAATTTCAGGAGAGCTAGAATTTGAATCAAGGCAAAGAAATTAGCAACTTGTTCTATTTCCAACCAAACTAATGGTGTCAGAGACACTCGAAGTTTATAAACTTCAGAGTGAGAAACCAAGTTAAATTTGAGTAAGAAAAATTAAGCCATTTCCTGGGGATTTGGTACAGACCTATAATGGAAGGGACTCACTATGCAGCCACGTCAGTTCGGGTCATCACACCTTTATTAATTACTGGTTTGGAAGGCT
>PVJI01010012.1:0-62477 GCA_004026765.1 Micronycteris hirsuta
GTTTGATTCTGTCCGTTCTGGTTGTTTATTTTTCGCTATTGAGTTTGTTGTTTAAACTCTCTGGTTCTGAGCGGTGGTGCAGTGCGTCCACCTACGCCGCCATCTTGGCGGAAGTCCCTCCCTATTACTTTTCTCTTATAAGGATCCATGTGTTTGCATTTAGGGTCCACACTATCATCGCAAGATCCCTAGTTTAATCATATCTGCAAGTACTTCTTCCCCCGATCCAATGTAAGGTAACATGGGTTCCAGAGAGGTCATTCAGCTCACCACTGGGTAGCTTTTAAATCTTTGCTTTAGCTGCATAAGCCTGGGGACAATTTGCTTTTCACTTAGCCTAAGAGCAGGAATCCAAGTTGTGTCTGGGGCAAGCATAATAATAGAAAAGCTAAAATTTCATCTATAACACTATGAGACCCGCTTTAGGAAGGCCGTCTTGGTCAGTATAATGCTGTTTTTATTGCAAGACCAGAGGAGACCCAAGCTGATCGTGAAGAACACATGTTCAGGAAAAATTGCCTTCTTCCATATTTGACTAATGAAATATATTTTTAGAACACACCAGAAAAAAATATTTTTAGATGCCCTGACACCGGTTTCTGGCTTCTTATCACATATCAAGTTGTCTCAGTCCTCAGAAACTTGGCCAGGGCTAAGAGTTAGGCAGAAGGAAAGGAGATTGTTTACAGTTTGGTCTAGAGAATTTAAAAATATAGACACTCCATTAAGGAGTCCTGGTGGGGTAGCTCAGTGGATCAGAGTGTTTTCCAGATACGCCAAGGTTACAAGTTTGATCCCTGGTCAGGGCACATGCAAGTGTCAACCAATGAACATCATGAAATCGATGTCTCTCTTTTTCTCTCTCTCCCGTCCTCTCTCTCTAAAATCAATCAATTAAAAAATTCCAAAAAATATAGACACTATAGACATTCCATTAAATTGTTAAATTTCTCCTTGATGAATTTTCCATTGAATCCTTCTCTCCTGATATACATCTGCCAAAAAAGATATTTCAAAAGGAAACTTCACTATGTAACTTAAAGATAGTAGAACAAAGATCCTTTATTTTTATGTTGTTCATTTTTGTTTTTGGCTTTGCATGATGCTTTTGCTGATAGAGGAGGAACGAAGGAGATTTGCTTTTGAGGTCAAGGTAGTTGCTGAGGGAACAGCACCAATTACTCTCTGCCCTATGTGCCCTGTGTGTAAAGTGTCTTGTCTCGGCAAAAATTAGGTCAATGCTTCTATGTTTCAAGGCTGCTGAATTAAGACTCAACATTGTCATTTTAAAGCTAATTAATCATGGACAGATATAAGCCATGTCTATTGCTGTTGATATCCTATTTTTGCTAATCAGATTCATTCATTTAAAAGAATTCACATTAAAACATTACAAACAGAGGTCAAATTTATTTTAAGCATTTACTGCTGAGATTCAAGCCATCTTCAGGTCTTCAGGTTACATAACAGGTATTCAGACATGGAACTGAACAGATCCAGTATCTCGGGCTGTTTACCCTTGGCTCAGCTGCCTGTTTCACAGAATCATAACCAGGGTTTATTCCGAAGAACGCAATTCTCCGTTTTATTTCAGTTCCCACCTGAGAACCTAACACTTACTCATGTTCTTTGCATGAGTTTCTTAGGACATTGCTGCTTACCCACAACGTTCCTGCTGTTATTAAATAGGAGGCCGTGTTCCAGAGACAACAGTATTCAGTTGACATCATGACCCTTCGCTAAGGCTTGTTTTCAGCTCTGCCCTGTCCTAGGAACAAAGTGGATGCCTGCCTAAGGAGAAGTTCGCGTTTCCTTCACCCTCAAGACCTTTAAATCTACGTGAGTTTTTGGGTGCCACTTCATATTGACGCTTTAAAAATTTACTTCAAAAATGCTTTCCCAGATTCTTATAAAGAAGAAATAAAACTTAAAGTACCCATTAAAACGTTTATTTAGTATTTTTATTTTATCTTCTCAAGGTTCATATATTTTCACCTCATTCTTGATACTAACTCTTTGAGAATTACTGACGTGGAACGATTTTCTGTTGGATATTTTTAGATGCCTATAATTCTGCTTTGAAGAAGTAACAGTAGGTGGAGGCCTACTAAATGAGCTGTTCTAATTTCAAAGTTCCAAAGTCACTGGTCAGGTTTTGTTAAGGATTTGTTTTAAGGTTTTTCTGGACAGCGTTGTTGATCTTTTAGAAACTCTAATGTTTTTTTCTTTGTAAGTAGTAAACTTGTAGTCTTTGTTTAACTTATTGTTATATTCATAGTATTCACAACTATTGTTAACAATGAATAAGATTATAGGATCATATAATACTTAAATTATGAAAACTAGTAAAATGCGCCAGAATAAAAAATATATAATGAATGTGCACAGTAATTGGAGCTGGGAACAAAGGTGTCTTGGGTCAACATCGGACCAAGCGTCAAAACGTCTGGGGTTTAGGACAGGAAACTGACATTGGTGATTGTCTATTTGACAATCTATACGCCAGGCCATTTCACTTATATTATCCCATTCAATCCTAGTTTGGTTAGTTACGAGGTGTGTTATGTCAGGCCTATTACTTAACAATTTTCAGTCTCAAATTACCCATTTGTAAAAACAGTACAAAACTCATAGAGTTCCTCTGAGGATTAAAGATTGTAGGTATCCTGTTAAAACTAATGTCTGGCAAAGTAAACACTATGTGAATGTTCACTATTAACATCTTCACTGATGAGGAAACTGAGGTTCAGGGAGGTTAGAGAATCAGGCCCAGTTTACAGAACTCAGAGGAGAAGTCTGCACACTGTTTTCTCTAGGAAGCAGTTTCTCGTTTTAGTCTTGGCTTTCTGTTTAGCTAACTAAATAACCTTACAAGTTACTTAATTCCTCCTGGTCTTAGTTACATCATTTGTAAAACAAAAATGTGGGTGTTAATAACATCTATTGCCCCTTTCAATCTTTTTATTACACAAATTTTTGAGTGATTTTGGTGACTAATGAACACTTGGGGAAACTTTGTTTCTCTCTTGTGGACCCAGAAGGGGTGCTATGGGAAATAATCTCACAGGGTGATCTGATTAGAAAGTCTGAAGGTCAACTGCAATTGAGAAATAAAACAAATTAAAAAAAATTCCTGGGGGCAGTCACACCCCAGGCATACAATGTTTTAGGAAAAGGCTTATCTTTGGCCTAGCCAGGCCTGTCCCTGGGTTCTGTGCATCTCAGGTAACCTGCCTTCGAAATGCCTCTTTTCAGACCCAAGTAAAACCACCCTCCAAAGAGCCCTTAATCTTGCTAACTATCCTGTACTCCCAAACTGCCTTGCTTTCTTATCCTTTCATGTCTTCTTTTTTTCCCTCCCTCCTTAATTTCAAATGCATAAGAGAAGTTGCAAACTGCCTTTCTAGGAAGCATTTTCTCAGTCTGTTGATTTCCAGGTATATATCCCCTGTTTGGCTCAAATAAATTTTTATAGAAATTCTTTACAGGTTGAACATTCTTATGTTGACACTCTAGAAATGGGCAGGGACTAAAACGGCTGGCCCTTGGCATGCGGTGGATGGTCATAAGAGGTGCTTGGTAGAATCCCCAGTGGAAGGTTCCCCCAATCTGAGGAAAGTTCACCCCCAGCACTTGGGATTCAGATACCTTAGCAGCAGGTACCATACTGTCCAGGCTTGGGGAAGGAAGAAATTCTCACTAGTTTAGTTACACTAGGACATGGAACATAGCCTAAAGTCACCTGACAACACTACAAAAGCAAGATAAATTTATTGTGGGCAAACTTAGGCTTTGGTAAGATATGAATGATTAGAAAGAAGGAAACCCTTTAGATTTTGGTGGCCATAAGAGACTGAAAACCCATGTTCTGAAGTTTTCTTAGGTACACTAGAAAAGATTTAGGTGGCACCAAAGTTACTTGACACCCTCACCCTGAAAGACAGTAAACATAGTTTTATTCCAAATGCTGAGTCATGCCAGTGATGACAAGGAGAAACACTTAAGACTTTTAACTTCCTGGTTCTGCTGAAGTAATTACTTCATGTTTTTAAATTGGGGTTACGGTAAGCACTTCCACTCCTACACCTTCACTCAGATTGCCATGTTTTAGTACTCAACGCGTTTATTTGTTCGGTTTTGTTTTAATTCCATGAGGTAAAAGAAGCTGTAGCAAGCATGTGCATAGGAAACGTTTTTTAAAATGCTGTTTGTGGATCTAGTGTAATACTAAATGCTGTAGAGTAGTTCCAAAATTAATAATTACTCCCCTTTTCCCCACAAAATTATCTTAATAATCAAAAGAAATTGCTTAGGTATATGGGAAATTATGCTCCTGTTAGGTAACCCAAACAAGTAGCCAAATTCAGTGGAATTCTGGTAATACGCCAGACACAGGGACAGAGAGAGAGGCAGAGGCTACTTTAGCTATTCATAAACAGTGTTCTAAGTATTTTTTATCATTTTCTTTAATCCTCACTCAAGGATATGTTTTTTGATTTTAGAGAAAGGGAGAGAGAGAGAGAGAGACGTTGATGTGAGAGGGAAACATGGATCGGTTTCTTCCTGTATGTGCCCTGTCCAGGGATTGAAGCCACCTTTCGGTGTACAGGGTGATGCTGCCAACAAGTTTATCCATCCATCCAGGGCAATAGTATCCTAAATTTTAAAGCATTATGTATAAGGCTAAAAGGAAAAAAAAAATTATTTATTATTCCCTCTAGAAAATACTGATGAGGTAAATAGGGAATACTTTTTGATTTCCTAAGTTTCTGTGTGTCTTAAAATAGAAGTATCATAAACCTTTGCATTTTGAAATTATCTAGTGTTTCCCTTCAAAAATTATCAACTTTTTAAAAACAATTTTTGCCTTAAAAACAGATGCCTAATTTCTGGTGAATAATTATGTCAGATATGTTTTCATGGAGTACATGGAAGTAACTATTTTATAACACTTTATTGATTTTTTTTTCAGAACTGTAGTTGAGATTAGATGTGTGTATGGAAGATGGGGGTACGGAGAGTGCAGGTGGGGTTGTTTAGAAAATGCAGATACAGAGCGTGATCATGTTAAGCTTCCTTCTCTCTCCTTCCTAACCTCTCCCATATACACCTTTTGCCTTCGGTGCCTTTGCTGAATCCCACTGGATTCCTAGTGTCCTCATGCTTTCCTTTGGTTGTTTTGGGCTCCAGCATTGGCACGAGAAATCATGTTTAATCCTTTTGACTTTTTCTACCTTCTCTAAATTCGCTGTGTCCTCCCAGGTCCGATTCCATTAGAGTCTGACTTAGGTTAGACCATCACAGATGGTCATGGGTTATTGATGAGAATGGAATCCCTACTGGCTTCTTAGCTCGCAAGATGACCCAGGACTTGTGGGGGAAATACACAGTAGGCATAATAGGTCCAGGAACAAGTTGTTCACCTAAGGATTCATTTCAAATCAATAAACACTTACCCAACATCTATGATGTTATACAGGTAGTATGCTAGGTGCCAGAGCACAAAAGTGAGTAACAGATGGTTTCCATTTTCCAAGCACTGAACTGTTTTGGGTATATCAGCAGGGGAAGAGATCCTGGACTGGCACCTCAATTCAACTAGATTATCTCTTTTCTGTGTAACATGTTGGACTTTAGATAAATGTTTGGGATTTGAAAAAAAATATATAAAAGCATTGCTTCTCAACACTGGCCGCTCTTTCAAATCACCTGGGTAAGATTTTAAACAGTGTTTCTCAAGCTTTAGTGTGCAGCATGATCACGGGAAAGGCTTGTTAAATCACATAGAAAGGCCCCAGCCCCAGATGTTAGGTGTCAGTTCATCTGGAGTGAAGTCATCTTTGCACTTGTATTAAGTTCTGAAGTGATGCTGCTGGCTGCTGGCTCCCACAGCTCCCCTTTGAGAACCACAGTTTTAAAATATTTTCCAGGTTCCATCCACAGACAGATTCAATTGATGTGGGGATGGGAACTTGGCATTGGTCATATTACACCTCCACCCCCATTCTTATGTGTATTTCCAGAGAGGGACAAACTTTCCATTACACTTCCAGGTTCTCCTAACTGTTCTGAAAATCAAATGGACAAGAGAGATTAACAAGAGAAAAATAACCAAATGTAATTATGTAAGTACCAATGGGAACTCCATATTCAAGAGAGGTTCAGAGACAGAAAGGCAAAATGAGGTTCATATGGCATTCTGAGCTAAAATGACATCAGGCACTTGAGGGGGTGGGGGAGAAGGTCATTTGCAGGAAGATAAGATGAGCAGACCTTTATTAATTAGGTGTTTGCACTGCCCTATAGAGAGAAGTCACAGAAAGTTTCTTGTAAGAAACTGTTATTATCTGCAACACCCCCAATTTAGATTCTTTAAGGGAGAGGTAAAAGTTTCTCCAGGAGCCCCCCACAGGGTCATTATTGTCTCAGCTCAAAATATTCCACGTGGCAAAGTAGCACATCTTGGTGAGGCCTGTTCTGAACCCCTCCAGGAGCCAAGGCTGACAACCACTGTTGCACCAGAGACACCCCCCACTGGATAGGCTGGTTTCCTGAAGTTACTGAATTTGGTACCCATCTCGTCTATACACATTCTTCTGGGTCAGGTTTAATAATTATGCGGTATTTAAAGGCATTAGTACGTGACTTAATAAATAATTGGAAAACCCCACCACTGTGATTGTGGTTCAAACAAATTTGGCTGCCTTCCTTCGGAAGGCCTTTCCAACCCCCCTGGGTATTTTCCAACAAATGATATTTGTAAAGCGCCCAGAGGTATTCAAAGGAAAAGGTCTTAAAGAAATGGGGTCCATTTGAACCCCATCTGCACCCTCCTTGGGTCCATTTCGTTTGCCCTAACACTTGTAGCTCCAACAAATGAGCTGGGCATGCTCAGTGGGCAGGGTTGGTTTTGAGGGGTGCAATTGGGAAGCCAGCTGCTCAACTGCAGGGCTCACGGCCTCCCCCCACCTGTTCAAGGCTGGGCCTGAGGAGCCCGCTTCCAGCATCTCTCCCCCTCCCCCCGTGCTCGGGCTTGGGCTTCCCTGCCGGTCCCTAGGCTGACACACAGGCGAGGAGTCAGGAGGCCACGCGCGCCTCCACAGCGCGCGGGGGGGAGCCTAGGCAAGGGCTCAGAGCTCTGACGGCGGGGTCCCAGGGGGTCGCCGGCCTCCCAGACGCATTTCTAGGCCCAAGGAAGCCTGCCTACAGAGCAGGGGGAAGCTAGATTCGTGGGCCGGTGACGAGAAATCAGGTAAGCCAACCCAGCCGGTGTGCAAGTGGGCGAGTGTCTCCTCTCACGGGCAGGTAGCGAGGGCGGCTCGAAAGGTGGAGGACAGTGGCAATATGACACCACCATCTTCCCCGGGCCTAGTCTGGCCCGGGCTTTCCTGCCTGGCAGCCGACTGGCAAGGCAGGGCGGAGGGCAGCAACAGCCGCCGCTTGGGGCGAAGGCCAACGCAGCCGCCGCTCGGCGACCCCACCCAGTGAGCCTCGCCTTCCCGGGTCCCGGCCCGGTGACGTTCATTGGGCGGCAGAGACCTCGCTCGTCGCCGCTCGCCGGTTCGCAACGCTCCCCTCCCCCGCGCCCCAGCTCCCGCCTCCACTTCCGCGTTTCCCCGCTGGGCCGGAGGACCTGGGGCCGCAGCCGGCGGGAGCGGCGCCCGCGCCACCCAGGCCAACCCTCGGGGGCGGGGGAGGAGGAGCGGGAGCAGGAGAAGGAAGTTGCCCGGCGGGAGGGGGCGCGGTGGCGCCGGGCGCGTCGGGTTACACTGGCTCAGCCTGCCCGGGAGTGACATCCACGCGCTCCTCGCCGCGAGTCCCAGGGCCGAGGCTCTGATTCCGAGGGAGATCCACTCCGCCCCGGCCGGAGGAACCAGGTGCTCCTGCCCTCTCTTTCCTCGCGCCACAGGATTAGTCTCAGGTGTGTGCTCCCTGGGAGAACCCCCCGTTCCTTCGCCCCCGGGGTTGCAGAGGTCCGTTTCAGATCCCGGCCAGTCCGCTTTGACTCCGGTGTTGGGGTGGGTGGTGGCGGGACTCTGGAGAAAGATTTAGAATTTTTCCTCAGCAACAGAAGCGGGGACCCATTCTTATCTAGGGCTTGGCTGTTTACATTTTGTGGGGCGGTGGGGTGTAGTAATGTATTAGCCTCTTTAGTTAAGCGGCAGGACTTTTGGGGGAAGGGTTGGTATCTGAAAGTTTACTGCAAACTTTTGGCTGTGGATGTCGCTCCTCTGATGAGGATCTAGGCTCCCTTCGGAAGCAAGATAGGGAAAAAGTCTAAAAGGGCGTTGAGGCTTCTTTGAGATCCTTAGGTGCTGGAGGTTGACAGTTCTAGGAGGAAGTGGAAGGCGTAAGCTGATAAACTCGAAACAGCCTCCACTCCCCAAGTAGTAACTTCTATCCAGCAAAAAAAGAGATTTGCAAAGAATGCGTTGGCAGGAAGGTACAACCTGTGAATGAAGTGCTTCTTACCAGCTGGTCTTCAGACTGCCTTCCATCTCCTGTAGAAGGCCATTCACTCTCCAACGGCCTTCCATAGGAGTTTCAAAGTAATTTACAAACACAAATTCTCACCAAGTCTTCGTGGCATGGGCCAACTCAAATTACACAACACATTATAAATATTACGAATGGCATCTATAGAAATAACTAGCAGTTAATTTAGTCAACTTACACTTGTACAGCTAGGTGAGGGAAGGAAGAGTAAGTTACAACACATTTTTATTTCTTAAAACTGAGCAGTTAGAATTTTGCACATATTCCAAGTTTAGGAGATATGAAATTGCTTTTTGGAGTGTGGAAGGTAATGGTAATTGCCAAACTGGGGCCAAGCACTTCCTGGTAGCTGCTAAGTGCCCTAGTCTCAGAGTCCTACGGGTTTTGCTGGCCGTCTGCTGAGAGCTGGATGCCTTTGCTCAATGGATACCATGTGTAGCCTGGGGCACCTTATGATGTGTTTCTCATAGGGGCATATGTCAAGTTATAACACTCCTTTGATTTTACAGATCAACTCTTCAAATAATTTCCCACTTCTATAGCGAATGATGGATAAAAGGTGGAATTTTGGGTTTGAGAACCAACCCTGGTATAGCTGTTCATTCATCTATCTCACGTAGTCACTTTATAAGGAAATTCTGAACAGTGTTAAAGCTGTGGTTCCTTTTCTCTCCCTCTGATTTTTTTATTTTTTAAGATTTTATTTATTTTTAGAGAGAGGGGAAGGGAGGAGAAAGAGAGGGAGAGAAACATTGACGTTTGAGAGCTACATTGATAGGTTGCGTTTTGCACTTTCCTGACTGGGAACCTGGTCTACAACACAGGCATGTGCCCTGACTGGGAATCGAACCGAAAACCCTTTGGTTCACAGGCTGGCACTCAATCCACTGAGCCACACCAGTCAGGGCTCTCCCTCTGATTTATTAAAAGATGCAATGGCGTGGCTTAGTAATTGACAGTAGGACCACAATGATACCAATTGTCAGTGACTTTTACACACTTTCTCTGCGTTTAGTTTTTTTTTTTTTATATTTTATTGATTATGCTATTACAGTTGTCCCATTTTACCCCCTTTATTCCCCTCTGTCCCCCCCCCACCCCCAATTCCCCACCCTTTAGTTCTTGTCCATGGGTCATACACATAAGTTCTTTGGCTTCTATATTTCCTATACTGTTCTTAACCTCCCAGTCTGTTTTCTACCTACTGCTTATGCTACTTATTCTCTGTACTTTATTCCTCCTCTCTCCCCCTTCCACTCCCCTGTTGATATCCGTCCATGCCTTATATAAATCCCTTTAACATTTCATATAATAAAGGCTGGGTGATGATGAACTCCTTGAACTTGACATTATCTGAGAAGCACTTTATCTGCCCTTCCATTCTAAATGAAAGTTTAGCTGGATAGAATATTGTTGGATGTAGGTCCTTGCCTTTCATGATTTGGAATACTTCTCTCCAGCCCCTTCTTGCCTGAAAGGTCCCCTTTGAGAAATCAGCTGACAGTCTTACGGGGATTCCTTTGTAGGTAACTGTCCTCTTTTCTCTTTCTTCTAAGATGCTCTCCTTATTTTTTATCTTGGGTAATGTAATTATGATGTGCCTTGGTGTGTTCCTCTTTGGGTCCAACTTCTTTGGGACTCTGAGCTTCCTGGACTTCCTGGAAGTCTATTTCCTTCACCAGCTTGGGGAAGTTCTCCTTCATTATTTGTTCAAATAAGTTTTCAATCCCTTGGTCTTCCTCTTCTTCTTCTGGCACTCCTATGACTCGGATGTTGGGACGTTTAAAGATGTCCTGGAGGTTCCTAAGCCTCTTCTCATTTTTTTGAATTCTTGTTTCTTCATTCTTTTCTGGTTGGATGTTTTTTTCTTTCTTTTGGTCCACTCCGTTGATTTGAGTCCCAGTTTCCTTCTCATCCCTATTGGTTTCCTGCACAGTTCTCCTCATTTCCTTTAGTGTATCCTTCATTTGTTCAACTAATTGCGACCAACTTTCATCCAATCCTGTGAGCATCCTGATTACCAGTGTTTTGAACTGTGCATCTGATAGGTTGGCTATCTCTTCGTGGCTTAGTTGTATTTTTTCTGGAGTTTTGATCTGTTCTTTCATTTGGGCCATTTTTTTTCCCCAAGGCACCTGTTACTTTAAGGGGCAGAGCCTTAGGTGTTCACCAGGGCGGGGTAACTCATGTCCTTTTGTTGTGACACTGCCTGTGGGGGCAGGGCCTGAGAGAACAATGGCGCTTGCTCTGCTCTCCACACTTCCCCCGCTACCACAAGCAAATTGGGCCCCTCTTTGCTGGCTCCTCGGTGGGTGGGCGGGCCTGCATAGTTCCAAGCCCCTGTGGGTCTCTCCAATGAACTCTCCTGTGAGACTAGGAGTTCCTCCCGCTGCTGCCTCAACCCCCCCAGGTATTTTCAATGGGTGGTTTGAGGCTTTATTTCCCCTCGACGGTGGGTTGCGAGCTCTGCTCTGCTTCCCAGCTTTTTCTCCTGATTTATCTGCTCGAATGAGGGACTGCCCGGTCCACCAGTCTCGGCCCTGCTGGGTCCGGTCGGCCAGCCGAGGGTTTTGCTGAGTGCACCGGCTGCGATTTGGCCAGGCGTGCCTGCCGAGGATCTCTCCGGGCAGTTGCAGTGTTGCTGGTACCGCTCCCCAAACCACCATCTCGCCTACAGGTCTGGATGAATGTGTCATCCTTAACTCCTTGGTTGTTGGACTTCTACTCAGTTCGATTTTCTGTCAGATCTGGCTGTTTTTGTTTTTTAAATTGTTCTTTTTCCTCTTTCTGTTGTGCGAGGAGGTACAGTGTGTCTACCTACACCTCCATCTTGGCTGGAAGTCCTCTGCGTTTAGTTTTTGCAACTATTTAATCTCATGGATATTTAAAAAAAATTTGAGTATCATTGTACAAAAATCATACTGTACAATCAAATCTATTGTAACTCCGAAATTATCCAGTTTTGTACTTTGTTTTCTGTCTTTCGTCACTAGCATGTTATCTCTGAGAGGACTTGGTCAGCCTCACACACTTTCGTATTTCTAATGCCTAAGGGTTGACTAGAATGTAATAAGTGCTCAGTAAATGTTTTCTCCGTGAATGACTAAACTATGGGTCAAACTCTAGTCGAGTGTAGTAGGAGGAAGAAAACCAAAGACTTTGACCTTAGGTAACCTAATTAAACTCACTGAGCTTCCATTATATCCTTGGGAAAATGTGAAGAAATATTAGCTTCCTTCTTCTTATATATTTTCTTTTTACACTTACAAGGAGAAGATTTGAGCAAAGAATATAGTTAGTTAGATGATTTAGCTCTTGCGTGTTGTGCATGAATTATCCAGGCTTTCTCCTCTTTAATTTGGTTGTGTGATTAGGGGCTGGAGGTGGGGGAGGTAGGTAGTGACAACTATGGTTGTTAGAGAAGGGAAGTAATTTCTAGATCATTGCCTAATTTCTTCTCTATTATTATTATTTTTTAAATGTGATGATGTTTCTGCTTTGGGTTTCCAAAATGTGTTTCTTTTTGTTTTGTCAATACCTGAACTCACTAGGTTGTCCTAAGTGCAGAAACAACAGTTCAGAAAGAGCATTAGAAATCAAATGTATGTCACACTATGCTTCTTAAATGAAGTTTTCAGTGGGCTTGTGCAGCATTATAACAAGTGCCAGGTAAAGAAAATGTATGGTTATACTGCTTTTGAGAAGTTTGCATTTGTTTAAGAAGGTAAAACATATAGATGTAAAACAATTAGAGACTAACAAAAGATCTTGCATAATCGTACACCCAGTGGTGGAATGTTGGCTTTTAAGCCTTGCGGTTGTGGAAGGGAGATGTTAAAATGGGCTCATCAAGTACTGGAGACGACTCTGTGGTGAAGAGAATGTCAGTTTAGCAACAGGGAGACTTAAAGTTTCCTGAAGATTACAGCAAAAGAAGATCATGTTTGTTTCAAGAATGTTTTCTATTTTGTATTTCAGCATAGTAAAAAGCCAGCACAATTAAATACTTTCAAAAATTAACTTTCTATGGAAAAGTATATTAGAAACCTATGGTAAAATTCTGTATGTGTAGTAAATAATACTTCTCACTATGTCTGTGACGTTTTAAAGCTCAGAATTGGAGTTGCCACTTTTAACATTTGCATAAAATTGTGTCAGATGGTCTATTACTCTATTGAATTGTGTATGATGGGATATAGTTTTCATTTAAGTTTCAAGGGAAAATTACTAGTTATTAGGTTTGGGACCTCCACAAGTGGCTAATTTCAGGATTATTATTTTGGGAGATAGAGAAGGACTGAATGGAACTAAACCTAGAAGGTATTATCAAACTGGTTTTCGGTGTTCATCAAAATACTTAGATAATAACTCCATCAGGACTCATTGCCTTTGAAGTAAGAAGAAAATTCGGAAATTGTGCCATACAGGAAGAGGAGACTAATAAAGGGCATGTTGTATATTTCCTTCTTTAGGATTATTGACACGATGGGGGAAAGAAATGTAGAAGGCAGAGCTGATTCAACTTCAAGTGAGAAAGACTAGGGCTAAGGTGGCTGCACGCCGGGAAATCTCTAACACAGCTTTAGAGGAGATCTGTTCTTCTATTATCTGACCAGGAATTGATCCCAGGAAAAAGGAACTCAGGGAACTGATGGTTTAAATATCTGAGCATTTTTAGATCATACTTGTGGTCAGAGTTTGTCTAGAACTCTAATTTTGTGTCCTGACACGAATGTGACCATGATTTTTTTTTCTTGTTTTCCAGGATTTTCATTTTTTTGTTGGAAGGTCTTACTGGTTCCTTGGTTTAAATATGTCTTCCTATATCATATTTGTGCTCTTGTTTTCCATTTTTCAGTTGAAAATTTTATGTTGGTTCTTTCAAAATCAGAGTTATGATTTATGCAGTGGATAAAACATGGTTTCTGAATTTAATCAGGTCAAGCTTTGGTCCTATTAATTCACTAAAATTAGTAGGAAAAATTAGTTAATAGAAAATATTTCGCTCCTAAGTAAAAATTTGTTGTGACATATGTATTAACAAAACTTTAAAACGTTATTTGGGGATGTCTTTTAATCATTCAGGCAAATTGATATTAATGCTGATGTAATTTATTTTTTAATAGTGAGATACTGTTAGTGGGTGGGGATTTTTTTGAACAATTACTACTTAATTTAGATTTTTTAAGCATATACACACACACACACACATATACACACACACACATATATATATCTCCTCACCTTAAGATATGCTTATTGATTTTAGAGAGGGGAAGGGAGGGAGAAAGGGAGAGGAACATCGATGTGAGAGAGAAACATCAATTGGTTGCCTTTCGGAGGTGCTTGGACCAGGGACCAAACCCATCGACATTTCGGTTTGCAGACTGATGCCCAACCAACTGAGCCACACCAGCCAGGGCAAGCCTTGTATTTTTAACATAGTGATATGTCCTCTGTGGAATCTCATACTTGATTATCTACTTATAGTCTGTGAAAAACTTTAAATAAGAGAGAAAACAAACCTCATAAAGTAATAGACTGTTTTCTGAAAATGAGATTTCTGGAAGCTGCTGCTGTCAAATGAGACGGCCTATGAGTATGACTTGTTGAAATAGCTTAGCTTTATTACTCACCTTATGTCTGGCAGTGACCTCTAAGGTCAGTGGTTATACACAATAGGAACAAAAGTGTATGTTCCAGGTAAATATTTTAGGAAAATTTTGGTTAAGATTTTATTCAATTAACATGCAGTAATCTTTTAAATGCATTTGAAAAGTGGTAAAAATACTGCAGCTCAGAGTACTAGGTTCTCAAAAGTCATTTTCCTTATCTAAATGGAATAAAGAAAGGATTTTTTTTTTCATTATGGTAATGTCAAAATTGCTTTGATCATATCACTCTTTGTTCTACCTTTCCCTGGCTCACTCTGTCCTATTGGATCAAGTTCTAAATACTTGTCTTGGAATTTATAGACTTTTCCAGTCTTTCCCCAAGTTTAAGTTTCTTCCTTTATCTTTCTTGCGATCCAGCCAAAATGGACTACTTGGAATTCTCTTAATCTATATTCTCCCTGCCGACCCTATGCTAATGCTCTTCCTTCCACTTTACTGTCTTGAAATCCTACCAATCCTTGAATGTTCTGACCACTGGCTGCCATTTTCATGATGCTTTACTTCACAGCTCCAGTCAGAAGTGTTATGTACATTTTCTTTTTGGTCTTAAATTCTATTTTTTAAAAAGTTTAAGCATAGTTGGCATATTAGCTTCAATGTACAATGTAGTGATTTGACATTTATATATACCTTACAATGTGATCACCACACTAAATCTAGTAATAATCTGTCACCATGTAAAGTTATCACAGCATTATTGACTATATTCCCCTTCACCTGTTATACCTACCCCCTCACACCCCTCCCCTCTGGCCACCATCAGATTGTTCTCTGTTTTTATGACTCTCTTTTTATTTTGTTTGTTTGCTTTCTTTAGATTCTACATATAAGTGAAATCATGTAGTATTTGTTTTTCTCTGTCCAACTTATTTCACTTAGCATAATACCTTTAGGTCCATCTATGTTATATAAATGGCAAGATTTTATTTTATTTTTTTTATGACTGAATAATATTGCATTGTAAATGTATATTACATCTTTATCCATTTATCTATCGGTGGACACTTAGGTTGCTTTCACATCTTGGGTATTATAAATAATGTTGTAGTGAGTATGTACATTTCCTAAACCCTTCAACTACTTTTTTTATGCCACTCACAAGTCTCACATTTACTTCTGTGTGTGATAATTAAACATACACTATTTCCTTTCCCACAGAATATCATGCATAACAAAAGCTGGATCTTACACAATCTTGTACACTTCACATGCCCAACCCATGTGTATTGCATGTGGGGGACAGTGGGTAAATAGTTGTTGAATGATTATCTCATAGTTCATTCGTCACTTAATTACTCAAGAAATAAGTGATTGAAATGGGTTGGATATGATTAGACATTAGGTAACACACAGGCAGATGCATCTCAGATAATCAGTTAAACTGGAAACTTTATCTTTTTCAGGCCTCCCCTATCTCCCTACACGTTTGGCAGTTTTGATATCTAAAGGATAGTTTAGGAGGAGGGAAGGAAAACTGCATTTGAACCAAAGTTATACAAGCAATTCCTGAAAATCAGTGGAGGAAAGTACTACTGAGGAGGTCATATATCCGCTGAGGGCTCAGTCCCCTTTGTCAGAGTTCTTAGGCTCCCTTTGCTTCGCTCATTTCTTCTTTCACTTCATTCATTTCTCCCTTCTCCCCCAGCTGCCCACTTAATCCAGTCTCCTAAGAAAGAATCCGGAAAATAAAGTCATAACAAGATGATTGATAAAACTACTAACTTGCCACCTTCTCAAAAGTTTCTGGATTCTAAGGGCACAAAACCTTGGGAACCATTTATGCAGGCTAGGTAGAAAAGTTTTTGGGAGCAGTGTTTGCTTTTCTGCATCCCTGAAGTGACGTCATAGCCATTTAAGTGTGGCTTTGGTCAGTCTCTGAAATGTTCAGTTTCTTCCTCTGGAAAATGAAGTGGCTGGACTGCTTGGAATTTAAAGTCCATCAAAAAGCATGGAGTGCTTTATTACTCTGTCCTGCCCAAGGGGAAGGCAGTTTTGGCCAGTGGGTTCTGTCCACTGCCGGACCCTAACTTTCTCTCTTACTTACCTGAGTTTGGGATGTGCTTCTCCCGGACTCTCTAGATGTAGCATTTCCATCTGGAAGATGCTGTGTTCCTTGCTCTCCTCCTGGCTTATGTGCATAGGACTGTCATAGCAAGTGTATTTTCACCTGTTCCTTTCATTAATATTTGTTAGTACTCACCTCTTTACCCCACTCTAGCCCACCATTAAATAGATGGGGTATTTATCGAAAAATAGAGATTCACAGAATTTTAAAATAGGAAGGGGGCTAGAGAGCTAACCCAACTCTATCTTTTTATTATTTATAATAAATAGTAATAAGTACCATTTATCAAACAATCACTGTATTCTGGCCACTGTGCTAAGCACTTTGTGCACATCATTTTATCTATCTGCTCCCTTGAAAACTGTAAAGAAGTAGAATCATGAGAGAATCCTTCTTGTGTATCTGTAATGTGTTCCTGGAATTTTGCTACCTTGGATTCCATTCCTGTACTTGTTGAACTTTACTTTTTATTTTTTTTTATTTTTTTATTTTTTTTAAAGTATTTTTTTAAGATTTTATTTATTTATTTTTTAGAGAGAGGAGAAGGGAGGGAGAAAGAGAGGGAGGAACAGCAATGTATGGTTGCCTCTCACATGGCCCTCACTGGGGACCTGGCCTGCCACCCAGGCACGTGCCCTGACCGGGAATCGAACCGGGATTGTCTGGTTCCCAGCCCGCGCTCAATGCACTGAGCCACACCAGCCAGGGCTGAACTTTACTTTTTAACACTTCTACTTTCTAATACTTTACCCTTTGGTTCAACAGTTTCCGCCCATGATGCTGAACTTGTTCAGACATTGAATGCATAGCACTGTGTGCCCTCCTAAAACAGTATTCCTTTTGCTTTGAAGGAATCCATGACATTATTAAAATAATCTTTAGTCTTAACAGATGTGGAAACAATCCACAACTTGATATCAGTCTGCTTTTTGTACGCCTACACCTGGGTTTGTAGATGATATTGGGAAAATGAACACACTCGTGCCAATTGGCAATATGTACAAATTTATGTTCCGCAGCTGCAGTCACGAGGCAGTTCTTGCACCTGTTCCTAGACAGCACCTTTTTCTATTTCTTGCCATAGTTTTTCTGAATCTTTGGCATTTTCTCTGACCATTTTACTCTACCTGTGTATTTTTTAAAATCAGAAAATGATTGATAGTGGTTAGAACAGACTGAACTGTCATAACAGAAAGACATGAAAATAGATTAAAGCACAAACACAACACGTCATGTTTTGGTTGGTGGTGAATGGCTTCCCTCCACGGGATGATTGAGGCACCCTGCAACCTTGTATTTTGCGACTCTGCCATCCTGCAGAGCAGTGATTTTCAACCTTTTTCATCTCATGGCACACATAAACTGATTACCAAAATTCTGTGGCACACCACAAAATATATTTTTTGCTGATCGGACAAAAAAGTAGGTATAATTTTGATTCATTCACACCAGATGGCTATTATTGTGTTGGCTGTTGTCATTTTTTAATTTGACAATCTAAAGCAGGAGTGTCAAACTCATTTTCACCGGGGGCCATATCAGCCTTGTGGTTGCCTTCAAATGGCCGAAATAATTTTAGGACTCTATAAATATAACTATGCCTTAACTGTTAAGGAGTTGAAATTACTTTTGGCCCTTTGAAGACAACCTTGAGGCTGATGTGGCCCCCTGTGAAAATGAGTTTGACACCCCTGATCTAAAGGAAAAGAGATCCAAATAGTTAGGTATCGCATGTTTTAAAAATAGTTGTGGCACAAAGCCCTGGCTGGTGTAGCTCAGTGGATTGAGCACGGGCTGGGAACCAGAGGGTTCCGGTTCGATTCCCAGTCAGGGCATATGCCTGGGTTGCTGGTCAAATCCCCAAGAAGGGGTGCATGAGAGGCAACCACACATTGACGTTTCTCTCCTTCTCTCCCTTCCTTCTCCTCTCTAAAATAATTAAAAAAAAAAGAAAAAAAAAAAGAAGAAGGACTGCAGGGAGAATTGGTTGATACTGAAAGGTCATGGTTTGGATGGTGGGAAGATGGAGTTTTATTTGCCAAGGAAGTGTGATAATGTTGGGGTGGGGAGGGATGGAACTGATTTGGGAAAAAAGATTTGAAATGGCTATTTTGAAACATCTCTGGGAAGTGCCAATGAGAGATTTGCAGCCATGAATTTGCATTGAAGCTAGTTGTGGTTCTGTGTTTTTCTCCAAGCATTTCTTCAGGTGGAGGCTTGGAGCAGGCGAATGGTTGGGCTTAATTTGAGGATTAGCCAGGTAACTGAGAAACAGGAAGACAGGACTAAGGGATTTAAGGGTGCTTACCAAGGAGAGATTACGATGATGGATCTTGACCCTAACCTGTGAAGAAATGAAAATGAAGGTGTAAGTAATAGTGGAAGAAATGGTAGGGCCAATGGATTGGAAAGCAGATACTGCCAAGAAGATTCTGGAATACCAGAATACATGATCTGGAACAAGAGAAGGGGGTGTTCACAGTGTGGGATGCTTGAAGTCTCAGAGCTGGAGCAAGTAATCACAATGTCAACTCAGAGGTTATAACAATGAGAGTGGGTGGCTGAGATAGGGTCAAAGAGATGATCATCAGAGGTGAGGTGGTTTAGGAGCTGGAGGCTGCATGGAAATGTAGAAGACAGCAAGAGTGAAGAGAGGTACAAGTTTGGAAAGGGAAACAGCCAGGTGCTCAGGTCGCAGTGAATGAGGGCAAACAGCAGTAGATGAGTGGATGACAGTGAGATGGGATAATGGGTGGTAAAGTCTAATGACATGAACTTCAAAACAGGTAATATTTTTGAAAGAGAATAGAGGAGAAATTGGAAGGTAAAAGGAGAGACACTTAATCTATCTCCAGGCTGGGGGATTTTGGGGATAGGAGCTGGGGTGTTACTCAAAGTATTTACAACTCAGGTGGAATGGGAAATACAGATGCAAGCTTTTAGTCTTACAGGGTGCTGGGTGCCTTTTGTGAAGCTAGACATTAACTCTTTAATCACTGGATCATAGGACTGTCTCAGGAAAGGATCTACTTACCATCTTGTTCAGAGACATTTTGATATTTCAGCAACTGGTACAGCCATCCCTATTTATACTGGCTGAACATCTGACTTAAATGTGAGTGTATAAACAATCTTCCCTTGATGGAATGCTGGAAAAACAGTGTAAATAGGCTTCAGCCTTCAAAATTCAGGTTAAATCTTGCCTTCTCCCTGTTTTCAGGTTTTGCCTAATGAAAGGGACATTCAGAGAAGAGAACAATATGGAGTTTGTGGAGGGTAGATATTGAGTTTCAGAGGACAGAATGGGCAGGGGGGAGGGCTGAGAACACGAGAAATGGACAGATTGGGCTTCTGGTGAGAACTGAGGTAAAGAGGATTGTGCGGCATGCTGGACTTAGTCCTGTGATATCTCGGAGGAAGCTGGGTGAAGACCTTGTGGCAGCTCTTGTTGACTTGGTGGCCAAGGTGAGCAAAAGTTTCCTCAGAGTTTCTGCAGCCCTAGGGCATCTCCTGATGGCCTGGTGGCCATTGGAGTATAAAGGCCTCCTTGGAGCTGCTTGCAAGTGGCTAGGAGCACCAGTTGCTCGGTGGCCTCTTCCTAGCCAAGATGGTGGTGTGACCCCTGGGGGAGGTGCTTTCTCCTGCATGGCAGAAACGGTGGGGTGCCGCTGCTGGGGGCAATCATCTTAGCAGTCTTCCCTCCCAAGTGTGTGTAGACTCTCGTGCTCCCCACTCCATTGTCACTGTGGTAGGTTTGGCCTATACCCTTAGGAGTTTATTTCTGGATGTTTACATTCAGTCTCCTGCTTTCCCTGCTCCCAGATGCATATCCTTTCAGTTTATCTCCCAACCCTGCTTCAAGGAACTAGGAATGGGAGAATGGTTTTCTTTAAATTCAATGTGAATTGGTCTAATCCTACTAGGAATGTTGTAAGAAGTAATATAACGTGTAGAAACTGAACTAGCACAGTCCTTATAGCAGAGTATATAACCAACAAATATACTTAAAAGCCTTCGTTGTCAGTTGTCTACTGGACAAAGGCCCGAGTCCTCTGAATGGCGTGTAAGATCTCCAGAGATTTACCCCTACTGCCTGTTCAGTCTCCTCACCTTCTCACTTGTGAGTACTGCATAGCATTGTATGCTGCAGGCATATCACACCCTCTTGTTCTCGAAAATGGAATATTCATTCATATAGTCATGTCTTTGCCTCATGTTCAGCCTGTACCTAGTGAACCTTCCACAGTTAATTATTGCTTTCTCTGCAGACCTGTCCTGATGTTGTTTCCTATCTTCCCTTTCCCCCAGGGTAGTAATTAGCCCCTTTCCCAAACATTATCTGTATTACTTATATGTTCTCCAAGATACATGTTTTAGAATCTTCTCTACGCTATGAGTTTCTTAAAGCCAGAAATGATAAATTATTCATCTTTGTTTACTCTCAGTCTAACACACTAGGTGCCCAATGAATATTTGTTGAATAAATGGAAATTCAATACATATTTGAGTTTACTTATTGCCTTTCTGTTGCGAAGTCTAAATTATATTTTGTTTATCCTCTTTTTTCTTCAACAGTGGAGGGAAATTTTTTGATAAAGTAGAGGATTAATGCAGAAGAAAATACTCAGACGGGAGTATACTTTTTTTTTTTTAAAGATTTTATTTATTTATTTTTAGAGAGAGGAGAAGGGAGGGAGAAAGCAATGTATGGTTGCCTCTCACATGGCCCTCACTGGGGACCTGGCCCGCAACCCAGGCATGTGCCCCGACTGGGAATCGAACCGGGACCCTTTGGTTCCCAGCCTGCGCTCAGTCCACTGAGCTACACCCGCCGAGCAGATGGGAGCATACTTAATCCTGTTACTTTTCTTTTCCTGAGGGACTATTATTTACTTGAGTTATATAGTGATTTTGCTCACAGTTGTTATTGTTTTATTCTGAATCAGAATCATAAACTTAAGTTGCTTAAAATTAAAGTATAATTGACATACAATATTATATTAATTTCAGATTTACAACATAGTGATTCAACATTTATATACTTTGTGTGATCACCATACTGAGTCTAGTAACCACCCATCACCATGCGGTTACTACAATAATTTTTTAAATTTTTTTTTTTTTAAAGATTTTATTTATTTATTTTTAGAGAGAGGAGAAGGGAGGGAGACAGAGAGGGAGAGAAACAGCAATGCATGGTTGCCTCTCACATGGCCCTCACAGGGGACCCGGCCCGCAACCCAGGCATGTGCCCTGACTGGGAATTGAACTGGGACTGTCTGGTTCCCAGCCCGCGCTCAATCCACTGAGCTACACCAGCCAGGCTAATTTTTTAAATTTTTAATTGATTTTAGAGGGAGGAAGTTAAGGCGGGGAGAGAGAGGGAGAGAAAGAGAATATTTGTTGTTCCATTCATTGATGCCATTCGGTGGTTGGTTCTTGTATGTGCCCCAACCAGGGATGGAACCTGCAACTTTGGTGCATTGGGATGATGCTCTAACCAAGTGAGCCACCTGGCCAGAGTATATGTTCCCTGTGCTATACGCTACATCTCCGTGGCTTATTTATTTTATAACTGGAAGTTTATCCCTCTTATTCCCCTTCACCTTTTTCACTCATCTCACCCCCCTCTGGCAACCATCAGTGTGAAGTAAGATATTAGTATGTTCTTACATTAGTATGTTGTTTAAGGTAAATGGTGTTCAGAGTTTGTGATCGAGCCAGAAAGCAATTCCTCACCCTCTTTGAACTAAAAGTAAGTTCCAAAAAATACTCTGAATAGAGGGAAAAACACACTCTGGGTTATCAAAGTTCTCCTAATGACTTGGGTTAACTCAGGCTTCAAACCTTTGCTCAAGCCTCAAGCCTGTTATGGAGAAAGTTTTAAATCTGTCAACTGAACTGCTCAAGATGAATGAGATGAACATTGGATTTCATGTGGTTAGAACCTGACCTAAGGTGAAAAAGGGCCTGTTGCCCCCACCTGACCTCCTCAACAGACAGGTCATCTGCGGCCTAGAGTTAGGTCTGTATGAGATGTTGGGCTTTACAGAGTTTTTGTTTTTGGTAGAACAAATGACAGTATCTGTTCTGTCTGAGAGAATGTTTATTTTGGGGAGGGATGGAGAGAAATGCTGGAAGAGGCCTGCCCACTGTTTTTTTCAGGGAAGTGATGGCATTTATCTCCCTAACCTGTGTGTTCAAGTGCATTGGCTTGGTCAGAGTCAAGTGCCACTTAGGCTAAAGCGGGTTTATGGCCCTGTGTAGATGGGCTGTTTTTGTTCTCTCCTCTGACCACAGTCTTCTCTGTCACCCCAATTTGGCAATGCAAATGTGAGATCCCATTGTACGTGCTTAGTAATGGGAGTTGTTGATAGCAGATGCATTTTTACACCTTATTTATATCATCCCAAGTTCTCTTGTGAAACAGATGAGATTCCATGGATGAGAAGACTAAGGCTCATTGTGACACAGCTAGTGAGGGGCTAAGTTAGGAGTCAGCACCAGGCTGTCTGTCTTTGATGGCTCCTACACCGACTGCCTCCTGCAGAGAGTGTTCTCTGGACTGGTCAGTGTTATTTGATACACCGAGGACAGCAAGCACCCCATGACCACAGGGTCCCAGCTCTGCTTAGAGGACTAGCTGTGTTCCTGCACGAGAGCGCTGAATTGTCACATGGTAGGGAGACAGAAGGAATGTTGTTCCCCTCGAGGATGTCCTGTCCATTTCCTATCAGTGGGCTTCCTTCCGGACCTGGCACGGAGGATGCCCGCCCACTCTGGGTGTGTTGTTGGCTGAAGAGATCTCTGTGCTTATGGAGTTAACTTTGGGGAAACACCAAATTCCAGTGAGTTCCATCAGCTTTGCAGTCAGATGACTGATTTGATTAGTCATTGGGATTTTTGGTGGTGTGTTAAGCTTTAAATCCCTCAGAGGATGTAATATGAAATAACTAAAAATTCAAGACTAGTTTCAGTGTAATTTAACTTGGGCTTAAATAGTTATTGTGTTGGTGCTCAAGGCAAATTCATTTTAGTTAGTGTAGAGGCTGTTCCTCAGAATATGGTAGATAATTTCATGACATTTTCCAGTTCTTGCTCTTAGATTCCTAATAAATTATAAAGGCAAACCATCCTTTTCCTTTCTTTGTCTGGATCTTTTACTTCAGTTCATTAAAGATGAGAAAAGTTGTGTAACAGGAAAATCACTCAACTAATGGTCAGATGATATGGGATTTAGTCAAATGTCAACTATCTATCTGCATGGTGCTCTTTAGAATTCTTAATTTTTTTTTGCTACCCCCTCCCCAAACTGGACTTTATTTTTTATTATGAGAACAATCCATGCTCATTTTAGAAATTTAAAAAATGATACACACAAGGAAGAAAATAAAAATGACTTACAACACTACCATTCAAAGATGAGATAGATTTTAAACATTTTTGGGTATAATCTTCTAGCCTTTGCTTATGTGTGTATGTGTGCACATATACTTAAATACACATACAGACACTGATTTATCTACTTTCGTTTTCTTCATAATTAATTCTCTACTTGCCTGTCACCTTTTCTCCATCCAGAGTGTAGTTAACCTGGAAAGCATTAATTCCTAAGCTATAAAGAAATTCTAGAATGTCTAACTTATTTAAGGCTGCTGTTTACTTCTAGATGTTCCTTTACTTTATTATAATTATTACCAGCATAAAAAGTCAGAGTGGGGTAAGAGATGTTGATGGCAGTCATTTCAGTGGTGAGTGACCTTCACCCATTGTCCAGTTTGGGAAACAGGAAAAATGGTGGAGGCCCTGGAGAGGAAAAGGCCAGGGCGATAGGATCTAGAAGTGCCATGAGGAAGCAAATGCACTGATAGTCTCAGTCATTTGTATGAGGAGACTGAAGCCCGGAGAAGTCTGGCTTTGTGCAGGCTGAGATCGTCAGAATGGGGCGGGCTATCAAATACAGACAGCCTGAAAACAAACCGTGCTGCTCGCCGCGGCTGCCAGACTAATGACCCAGGGGTAGGTACAAGTGCACTGGGTGAGGTCAGGCCCGAAGGTCGCTGCGCTGATATTGGAACCTGGGGTTTTGTCAGGAGTTCTATTAGAAATTTCATTTTGTGAGTCACTTGCCTCCTGACTGCCTCGTGGTAAGAGCATAGGCTCAAACTATGGGCTAAATTTCTTGGGTTAACTTTGGGCTTCACTAAACATTATCTTGAAATTTATGGTTGAGGAGAGGCTGTTGAGTATAAATTGCTAATGTGCTCTGCTGATTTCCATCAGCTATGTGATTTGACTGACAACGGTGTGAGCCTAGCCCACTGGGGTCTGGTGAATTACATCTGCTCAGCCAGAGTGTTTCTTGAGCTGGAATTGAAATGCATGGCCCTTCAGTTTCCAGTGTGATGCCAACACTCAGGCAATTGACTTTTGCTCTTCAGTTTTCAACAGGGGAAAATTATGAAATAAAACGGGGAGAGGCCAGGCATACTCAAGATTCAAACCCATAAATATAAATAACTGCAATTAATCATGTGCAGTCTCTCTTGTCTATTAAATCTATACTCAGTGGGTCAGTAAGTTTCACACAGCTCTTTAGCTTCTCAGCCTGTGGTTGGTGGGGAATGTTCCAGGTGTGTCAGCTTGTTGAGATGTGACCTAGGGTTCTTTTCCAAGAAGAGTCCAAAATCGGTTCAAGATATAACGAGTTGTGGGAGGGAAAAGTCACTTGCAAACAACCCCAGCCCAAGGGGGAATAGAAATATAAAAAAGACCTCTGCTGTTGACATTGGAGAGGCTCTCTCAGTAGCCACTCTTCTTTGTTACCAGGTTGTTAGGCTGAATGGGATGGAACAGTCTTTCAAGAGTAAGTTCAATAGATATTTACATTCAAGATTATCCCTGAAGTATTTGGTTTTCTATTATAGAATCCTGTTTTTGATTGTGGTTTACATTTTGACTGTTTTCTCATGTGATTTGTTAACTCTTCCTCTCTCTATTATGTCCTTTTTTCATGCTTTCCTCTACTCACTGTGAACACGGCTGGTAGTGTCCTTAAGAAAAAAATGACTACTTTTACTCTTATTACTTTGGTAGGTAATAAGGGTAGATCCTTTCTCCCTCCTCTTTCTCCCTTCCTTTTTGTTTCTTCCTTCCTACAAATTTCATTGTATTGTTGCACTGAGTAAGGCCTCGGTTGTTTCGTCAGAATAAGCACCTCGCTAGGAGGAAGTCATAGGTGACTTAGCCCTTGTCTTGCTCTCTGACCTCATCTGGAACCTGTTACCCATGTCCTCCGTTGGGCTGCAGCCAGAGTAGCTTTCAGTTTCCACAGAGGCCAGGTTTGCATACCTCTTTCCTCCCTGTGGAAGGCCCTTTTTGTGATCTCTGTGTGGCTGGTTCTTCCTCCTCAGTTACATTTTTGCCAAATCACCTTGATAACCATTTTGTCCAAGGTGGATCCCCCTGCCCTTAGTCAGTCTCTAACACAGCGATTTTCAGCCATTATGTCGAGGCACACTGGTGTGCCACAAGAATTTTTAAAACATACAATGCCTGGCTATTTACTCAGGGGCACTAACCTAACTTGACCTTAGATTGTCAAATAAAAAATGACAACAACCAACACAACAATAGCCATCTGGTGTGAATGAATCAAAATTATACTTAATTTTTTGGTTCAGATTGGCAAAAAATATAATACATTTTTTTGGTGTGCTGCAAAATTTTAGTAGCTTATGTGTGCTGTGAGATGAAAAAGGTTGAAGCTCGCTGCTTTAATCTAATATTCCATCTTACTTTCTTCATAGCATTTGTCACTTTCAAAATACTCAATTTTAAAAGTTGTTTACATGTGTAATTTTTGTTTCCTGCAGTCTATGAGAGCAGAGAAATTGTCAGCCTCTAGAGCAGTGCTGAGTACATAGCAGGCATTCAGTAAATCCCGGCTGAATGCACGTGCAGGACTGAATGTACTTCCTTTTATTTTCTTTGCTTGGGTAGGTCCTTCAGTGATACTTCCTGAGTATTTGATTAAACTCTTGCTTTGATTTTTTTTTAAATTTTATTTATTTACTTTTAGACAGAAGGGAAGGGAGGGAGAAAGACAGGGAGAGAAACATCAATGTGTGGTTGCCTCTCACATGGCCCCTACTGGGGACCTGGCCTGCAACCCAGGCATATGCCCTGGCTGGGAACCGAACTGGTGACCCGCCGGTTCGCAGCCCGTGCTGAATCCACTGAGCCACACCAGCCAGGGCTGATTATTTTCTTAGAGTGTACAGTTGTTATCTTACCATCACTAACTTTAAGTGTGTTTTTCATAAGCTAGTCTTCAACAAGGAATTTTGAAGTTTTTTTAGGAACGGCAGATAGATTGGTTTTGGACCGTTTATCTGTAAATTTTTCTTTAAATCCAAGAAAGTGGAGAACAAATTGTTCTGATTGTCTCTAGAGCAGAAGCAGTGTTGTCAAATTTTTTTCAAGATAACCTGGGTCTGTTCTTTCTCTAATCTTGGACTGTGTGTGTTTGGTTTGAAATGCGTAATCTTCATATTTTTATGAAGTTTGTGTTGTCTCATCCATACTGTGTACAGCAGACTTCAGAAGTTATCTGGTAAGTTCTACTGACCTAGATCAGAGGAGGGAAGGGAACAAAGCCCTTTGAATAGATAGAGCCAGAATGTTGAAAATCCAAATGCTAAGTTGCTAATAAGTCGCTCTTCTGCCTTGGTCAGAGTTACTTATTTGTATTTTAAACAGTTTTAGCTAATTTGGCTTTCATACTTCTGACCACAGTGGTAATAAGTTTGAAGTAAACTGGAGAGCTCAAAGATCAAAAGGGAAAATTACCACCAACCTGATAGTTTAAAAGAATCAGGAAAACTTTGTAAAGCAGACAGAGGAAGAATTCAAATAGAAATAGTCTGTTGGTTGGGGCCACTTAAGGAAGGGGCTGATAGTATTGTTCCTTCTGCTGTTCCTGAGGACATTACCCTTGGATAGCATAGTCTAATGTTCACATGGATGGCTCTTAAGTCATCAGTAATTGAATTCATGGGTAATATTTTTTATGTGAGAAGACAAACCATAGCCCTGGCTGGGTAGCTCAGTTGGTTAGAACTTTGTCCCAATACCCCAAGGTTGCGGGTTCCTTCCCCAGTCAGGGCACCTACAAGAAACAACCAATGAATGCATTAATAAGTGGAACAACAGATCCATGTTTCTCTCTCTCTCTAAAGATCAATAAATAAAAAATTAAGAAAACAAAATATTTAATTCAAAATAGTTTAGACATTTAGAAAAACTGTAAACTCTCAAATGTAAACTCTTGCAGGGCAGGATTTTTGTATATTTGCTCTCAGTTGTATGTTTAGTGTCTAGCACCTGTTAGATGGTCTGTTAATAATTACTGAATGAAAGAATGAATTTGTGCCTTAACTACTCAATATAGCTAAGTAAATATGACATTAAGATAGTAAGATTTTTTTCCTTCTGTATCTACTGAATGAAAATAAAATAATACAAATCTAAGTTTAAAATAGCTCTGGACATTTTCAGAGATACTTTATTTATAGGTGGTGTGAGGAACCACAAATTCAAATGATTTGCCTGAAATCACAAAGCAAGTTAGTGGTAGAAATAGAATTATAAGGCAGGTCCCCTTAATCTCACCTTGCTGGTGATTTTTAAAAATCTTGTGTTTAGAGAGTTAGAATAATACAGAGTTGTTTTTTTTTTTTTTCAGCAATAGCAACTCTAGAGGAAATATTGAGTAGAACCTTTTATCTTTTGCTGTTCATGTTATTTAAATTTTAGACGGTCAAATGTGAGGGTATTAGCTGTGCAACAAAGTGATTTCATGCAGAGTGACTGGACTTGTTTGTAGTCTAGTTCTTGAATGCTTTCCACTTAGGGTGGGTGCCAGTCCTTTTCAAGAAGAAAAGGAAAATCTAAAAGGAGAAGTTTGAAAAGGATGCCTTATTCAAGTGGGAAGAATAAGATCTTATGACTAAGTTTGTTTTAGCCAAGATGACTAAAGAGGTAGAAATAAAACTTTGCTCAGTATTTTTGCATAGGTGAAGGAAGACCTACTATTTTTTTTTTCCCATTTTTTGGGGGATGAGAGGACAGAACATTAACAAAATGTTGTATGATTTGTATTCCACACTTCTGAATGAAATTTATGTTAGAAATCTTAAGTGTCAGTCACTTTCAGGGAGTGTGATTGATCACTAAGCCAAAAATATATGACACGATTATTTTGACTGTAATACAGCTTAGATTTACTTTGCATGTATGCTGTGTGTATGTAATCTGGCCCTTTGTTGAGAGTTACATTTATATATGCAATGGATTATTAGTTAGATGTGTAGGGGAATGTGTTTTAAATACAAATTTCGGCAGGCTACAGGGGAGAAAAAGGCTACAGGATATAAAGTTAGTTTTGTTTCCCGGGAATCTTCTCAAGTTCGAGGAGTTAGAATAATTGGTCTCTTACCCTAGCGTACTTCTTGGCCTTTGTTATAACTCTCAACCATGATTTGTGCATTAACAGAGCTGTAATCAAATTTAGAACTACTTTTTTTACAATGTAAGTAAATTAAAGTAACTGAAATTATTGTGCTATAATTAATTATCATGAAATTAACATAGTTTTTTTATGAGCTCAGGATTTCATGAACTATCTTCAAGTATTTACTAAAATGCATTTGTAATGACATAAATATAATGCAATTGCAACTGGAACTTCTGAAAAAATTGGTGCATTTTCCTCTCATTCTGTGATAAAAATAGTGAGCAAAAGCTAAGTAAGTCAATTGGCATCAGCATTTTGAAGTTAAAAAAGGCAGCTTTTCAAAGTTTTGTTTGTGCTTATTACATTGGAAGGCAGATTCTCAAACCTTCTTTAGCTGTGCTATTCAAAAAATAAGAGATTTTAGAATAATGATCGAGTCTCTTTAAGATTTTGTGAGTCTTCAAAGAAAAATAACTATAGTACATAGTTTTTTCTAACTTATAATGCTTTATTTCATAAAATATAGGATATTGAAGAACAATAAAAGGATCTCTTATTAAGATCCAGGCAAATAAAAACGTAATTATCTAATGTACTCTTTTTCTGAACATACTATTTAATTGAAATTTTCTTAGGTTTTTATTTTTTGACTATGAAGTTTATTATTACCCATATACAAGATGGGGCAAAAGTAGGTTTACAGTTGTTTGTATGGAAAAATAATACAGTAATTAAATAATATAAAAATAAACTCTGTTTCATATACTCACAACTGTAAACCTACTTTTGCCCCGCCCTCTATGTACAACCCCTTTATTGATTTGCTGTGCCTATGCGCTATTTTATAGCACATAAGTCCTTTTAAAGTACATTTATTTACATAGTGAAGTAATTTTTTTATGAAACATTTTGCGATGTATATTCAACAGCCATGATTGTTATAACAAATTCGGATGAGAGGCTTGATATACTTTACTGTAAAGAGATATTTTGAAGTCTATTGTTTGGTATTCAGTTTATTCTAAATCAAAGTGAAAGGCTTTTTTTTTCTTAATTACTAAAGTAGATTCTATAACAGCATGAAAAATCTAAAAAAGGATTTGTCTGCCAAAGGAATGTGAACCATTTTTCTAACCCAACAATAGGGCTAGTAAAGGCACAGAGAGATTCCAGGAAGCACAGGGCCAGTGTGGTCTGTTTGCTTGAAGAACTTTTTTGTGTGCTTCATTGGTAACATTCCTTCTTTCTCAGACAGAATTCAAGGTTTTTTTCAGTGTTTGCTGTACTTTTTCTTTAGTGAGGCATTTCTTATTAGTTAATATACGGGGCACAGCAAAAACAACACCCTTTTTTTATTACAAAGTCTTTTATTACAAAATCATAAGCATGTGATTCTGTAACATAACAATATCACACTCAAGCACACCATATGACATTTTAGGTGAAATGTTCAAATTAAAACGTATACTTTATCATACCATATTATTACCCTATGAACCACACTCAAGCAGGCCCTACTGTATAAATGCAAGTTTGTTCAATTTTATACTAAGCATGTTAGATAGGATTTTACAACTTTAAACAAAAATCCATTAACATATCCAGGGTGATAGCAAATATATAATAATTTTGGTTTTAAAATGAATTTAAAATGGAGAACAAGTTTACTTGCACAAACTAACTATAGTTTTTATGATTATTTAATAGCAATTCTGTGGAAAGCAAATGCAATAGAAATCATTCCATTATGAATTAAACTGATCATTTACATTTAATGAATATAAATCTATTATTAGCTCAGATGGGCTTCATTGATTTCTTGTAATTCTACAGTAAACCTCATGAAAATAAGGGAAAAGGTCAAATTTCTGACTTTGTACTACCGATGTGCATTTTAGAAATGGCAGAAAACAAATATATAATATAGAAGTTGCCTTAAAAATGCCATTTTTTTAAAAAAATTAAGTCTTACATAACAAATGATTACCAGAGTGCAAGCTTATATCCTCATGTTCCTCGCTGGCCCTCTTCCCTGTCTATGTTTTTATTTTAGAGTTATTTGTGAAATAAACCCTTTAATTGGTTATTAAATTTCAAAATATTAAAAAAAATAAATTAAAAAAAATAACTTGCCCACCAAAAGAATTCATGTAATAACATTTGAGACAGTTTTTTTTCAGGAACAAATAGAGCCTTTTAACTGGCTCACTTTAAATGGTTGTTGACCTTATTTCCTTTTCTTTTTTTTTTCTTTTTTCTTTTTGGTGCCTTTTGCTTACATTCCTTAAACTCTGATTTGAACCTCTGGAACCAGCTCAGCCCATCTCTGTGCCAGCTCCTTGTGCTGTCAAGTTTTCAGGATCCTGCCCTCATTTGAGCCTGAGGCACAGTCCTGGGCTAACCTCTTTCTCAGTTATCGGTAGCCATGTGTTTGCTCCTGAAACGGTCTAACTGACCTACCTAAAAGTGCCCCAGAGAGACCAGTAGGAAGCTTTTCCTAAGTACTTTCAGGCTTGAAGCTGTGCGAACCAATACAAATATAGCGAGCGTCTTCTTTCATTTTCTCTTTGTTTCATGGTTTTGTTTCTTTTTTGTCCTTATGAAAATAGTCTTTCTTTGTTAAGATTTTTTTTTTTTTTCCATCTTTTGGGTTGGGCCCTTCTGGCTTGGGATTTCCTGGAGAAATTGATTGGATATAAGACATGCCTTTCCTACAGCAGTCTGGCTTTCTAATGGAGCATGAGAGGCAAGGACAAAGTTAGGGTTCAGATGTATATGATTATGTAGCTTTAACTTCCTAATCAACCACGTCCAAATTTTTGGATATCCAGAATCTGACAATTTATTATATTTCTAACTTTCTGCTGACTGTTACTTTGTTCTTTCATTTCTCTTGTTTTATCAGAATACTTTTCTCAATATTTCAGAAAAAACTTTTCATTTCTTTTTTGATATTTTATTCAGTATATGTGTTTTTTACAACTGTAGGTTGTCATTGTTGTTGTTGAGTTTGTGGCTTTAAAATTTTATTTATTTAATAATAGGGGAAAGGCGAGAAGAAGGTGATTGAAAGATAAAAGTATCTGCTATTTTCGTAGGACTTGATATATTCGCTTATTTCCATTGGGACAATTTTTTGTGGATTAGCCCTGGGCCCATTTCCTACCCAGACTTAACAAAGGACGATTGATTTTTCAGTTTATGGACTAGGACTCTTCTCTTTTTCCAAAGAAGAGGCCCGTGGGCCTCAGATGCTGACTACTTTGTTCATTTAGGGTCTGACACCTTTCAAAAAGCGTGTTTGTGTTTCTGCAGGGATCGCATGTTGCTGTGTGACACGTATATGTGTAGAAGTGCCTCGGCTTGGCTGGGGAGAACTCCTTTGCAGTTTTGACCCTGTCACGTCAACCTTGGTGAAAGAGAAGTCAGTACATGGTGTGCTTTGATTGTTACTGTGTTAAGCACTTTACAGCGTATGCTTGGTGTGCCTGAACCATGATGTACTTCCGTGTAGAGAAGTGTACAAAACACTTGATATCACATCAACTGGAATGATAAAGGGTTTGCTTTGTGGAAACGTGTCTTGTTCGAAGCACCCAGAAATCTTGACTTTTACAGATAAAATGGGGCTGCTGATTGGAAGGTACTTTTGAGCTCACTCCCTCTTGTTCCATTTTGCTGTGGACTTGCTGCCAAATTCCATGGTTGCTTAGGACTTCTGCTGATGAGGTCCCGCACCCTTATTTTGTAAGATTCATATAACTGTGTCCCATCAGTCACGGAATTTGTATACAGATGGACCTTGAGGCCTGACCCTTTGTGTTGTACCTCCTGTGAGCTTGATCGAGTGTCATGACTCAAAATGGACGGGGGGCAGTTTTCCATGCACAGCTGCAAGGTGGGTGACTACACAGCTGAAGGGTAAGGAGCTTCTTGCTACTTTTGAACCTGCGTATGCTTATGTAAGGGCTTAGTGAAGTAGCACATGCTGCATACATCTAGATTACATCCTGGTGTTTTTAGTTTATGTTTTAAATTTCTCATTCATCTGGGTTTCTCAGTTTATGTGATCAGGGTGGCATGGAATCCTTTATATTTTGCTAGAGAACACATGGACTGCAAAGCTCATGATTGAAATTACTCTTCTAAAAATGATCTTTGAGCTATACCTCCTCCCCCACCCCTCCCCAAACACACACTGACTACTCTTGCAAGGGATGAGGAGAAAGAAATATGCTTACATCTATGCTGGCAAAAGATTTGAAACCCTGAGAAGTCCCAATTTTTCTTAAGTTAATGGTGAGCACGGAGACTGGAAAGGAAATGGCTATTTCTACACGAGAGGCCCAAGGATAGGAGAATTTTTGTATAAGTGAAGGCCCTTAGTGGATATCCACAGAGGAGTGATAATCCATATGGATAGATTTTTATTTGTGCTAAATTAAGAGAGGAGCTAGGACTGTAAGATGGAGAGAGGAGTTTGAAGACTCTATTTCAGGAATTCAGGGGCCAGGAAGTGTGCTCTTATTCTGGAATAAATTTGCTTGTGGGTGGTTGCTGAGGGGACCCTTAGCCTTTTTTAGTGGATAGTTATTTCTTGTTTTTAAGTCTAAAATGTGTGGTTCAGTCATCCAAATGCATGATTTAGCTGAGAGAGTAGCCTTCCTGCCGAATAGGCTAGCACTCGAGAACTATTTGCAGTAGGATCTGAGTGGCTGTTCACATTGTCAGAGTCACTGTACTTTTAATGGGACTCCTAAAAGGACAGCTAAGAACTAAGTTGAACCAGGTAAATTGCAGGGGTAGATAAAAACAGGGGTCAACAGACTTTGAGAAGAGGCAAATCCAGTTTTTGTTTGCCAGAATACATGTTTCTGTGCCTGTAGTTCAAGGCAGAATATTCCCCAAACCATACCTTTAGCTCTGACTACTCTTGTAAGTTTGAGATCACCTGTCCATCTGTTTGCTGTTTTCTCTACATAGGTGTTCTGTCAATATTTCAAATCTCCCTAATTCCAAACTAAGCTCTTTTCCACTAAACCTGCTTCTCTTTCTAAATCTTAGTGTTGTAATGTTGGGGCCAGTTCCCAGTTACCCAGGTTAAAACCCCTCAGGCGTTCAATCTTTTCCTGCTTCCTTCTGTAATTGGTTTTCAGGTCTTGTCATGGTTTCTAGTTTGGTGCTGCCATTAGATATTTCTGCAAAGCATCAGTCTCTACATTTGCACTTTTCAAATAGCCTTAACCAGGGTCTCATTCTCTCATCTGGGGACTATTTCATTGCCTTCCAGTTGTTCCCTCTGACTTGATCATAAGCTTACTCTTTATGTTTTCTTCTAGGAGTTTTATGGCTTCAAGGCTTATGTTTAAGTCTTTGATTCATTTTGAATTGATTTTTGTATATGATGTAAGATAGTGGTCTAGTTTCAGTCTTTTTTGCAGGTGGTTGTTCAGTTTTCCCGCTACCACTTATTGAAGAGACTGTCTTTTCCCAGGGGAATAGTCTTGGCTCCTTTGTCAAAAATTAGTTAACCATATAAGTGTGCATTTATTTTTGAGCTCTTTATTTTGTTTCACTGATCTGTGCATGTTTTTATGCAAATACCATACTCTTTTGATTTCTGCAGCTTTGTAATATAGTTTGAAACCTGCAGAGGTCCAGCCTCTGCGGGTCTCAGGATCTCCGAAGGATGGATGACAGAGGCGGAAGGGAACGAATCCAGACACTGTCAGTGGAGTCCGAAGGACCGCCAGGCCTCTTTGCTCTGAACATGACAGCCAGACCTCTGGGGCCAGACTGACACCCCATGAAAATTTTTCTTTATTTTTATAAAGAGGATTACAAATCAATGTGAGAAAAAACAGGTGCAAGTTACAAATCATCAAGGCAGAAAAAAGCTAACATGCGAGCAATTTAGAAAAAATACAGAACATTTCAGATTTCACTTATGAGAACAAATGATTGCTTTCAAGTTGAATAGTCTGAGTTAGATAGTTTCTTAGCCAAGGACAATCGTTATCTATCTTGCGGGTGGGGGGGGCGTTGTGGCTCTAATAATCCATGAGGCTACAAGTGTTAATTGTTCAGGAGGCATTGCTAGGCGACCTTCTTCAGCATATTGGCAGCTGTCCTGCTTAAAACTTAATTCCTTAACCCTTTTATGGGCAGTATCAGCCAGGGGCTTGGTGGTCAGTAAGTCATTCTACGCAAAATCATAAGAAATTGTGCCAATCTTCAGTAGCAAAGTGCCAATATCTAAGGATCCTACCACTAATTATTCAACAAAAGCAAGCATGTAAAGGGAGGTATATAGGAGAACTGCCAACGTCGCTTCTGCTGTGCAGATGCGTCTCAGCCGTCCTGGCTGTGCTGTGGATCCGGCCGCAGGCCGCCTCTCAACAGAAACCAGGAATTGTGATACCTGCAGCTTTGTTCTTTCTTGAGATTGCTTTGGCTATTGGAGGTCTCTTGTCTAGCAGAGTTACACTTAACATAGCACAATTAGTTATAAGACAGACTTACAAGACAGACTTTGAAATTTAGTTCTCCCAATTCATTGTAATCCCTTGAGGGCTGTTGATATACCCACAAATATATTTAATTGAGAACCTTTTCATCTAGGGTTTTGTTTCGTTGAGCTGGTGTTCTCCTTGCAAGAGCTGGAGGGCCGACACTGGTTTGTGTAAATGCAGGAGTCACTCCCGAGGCAGTGTATTTGGGATTTATTTAATTTATGGGCTCTTAATGAACATCAGGCTATGCTAACTCAGCTAATTTTTTTGGATGATTTTTCCACTTTTGGTTTTCTTATACTTTGAGTTGCAAAATGTGAAGATTTATTGATATTCTTGTTCCCTTTTGCTAAATTGCTGGTTGCAGCTTTTATTTAGAAGGAAACAATCTTTTTATAATCATTGTGAAAACTTTTCTCCTTATAATGGAGTGTCAGTGGCTGTAAATAGTCCACAGCATGTAGTTTGTATTTATCTGGTTTTAAATTTCTTTCAACATTAAAACAGTTCTTACGTTATCTGGCAGAAGGTTGCTAGTAGATTTTTGTCAGAGGGTTTTTCACTGCCTTAGTGAGACCCTAATGCCAAGGCACTTTGGGTGAGTTTTCAGAATAGAACTTCCTTTTGGGGGTAACAAATACATGGTGTGGTTGTTGGGGAGAAGTTGCCTTTTGAGAACACAGGCAGGGCAGAACTACCTGTGCTGAAGAGCATAGACTAAGTTGTGGTTTTGTCACTTCCTGGGGAGTGATGTTGGGCAAATCCCCTATTGCTTCTTTTATGAAATTCTGATGTTGTAATGTTGATGTGAGCTGATTGATATATATGAAATTAAAAGCATCATACTTATTATATTAGCAAATACTCAATAAATGGCAAATATTGTCATTATAACATTAATAATCATAATTATCATCAGCAGCACAGCAACAGCATCATCATACAAGAGCCAGGTCAAATTGACTGATTCTGTGCTTCTGTTTTTGAATTACCTGTAAGAGTGATTTATTCATTACAACTAGCTAGATGATCTTATGGATGAATTTGATCACAATAGAAATTCCCTAAGTATCGGTTATTTTATGAAATTACTGAAAAGAGAAACTATTGATTATAGTCAATATTATTGCTATCTTTGCAAAATAATATATTAATGCAGTTTTTTGTTAGTATTAGTTGCTTATTGAGAAACCTCATGAAAATATCCTCCTTAGCAAGTTTTGGTTCCAGACAAATGAAATTTAAGCAATATAATAAGGTGGCAAGGAATATAGGAACCTAGACAACTGGAAAAACTTAAAGGCTGAGTGAACACCTTTGCTGAAACATTTTCATTGACTGTGTTATATGACATCCCTCAGTTGGCTATGTTGATGTGTGGTATCCTTTCTGAGGTCATAAATGACATTATCAAGACAGGAGCAATGATACTGAGCTAAAGTCAATCAGCTACAAAACACATCCAAGGGAACATCAGGCCGCTGTCTGTATGGGAAGGGCAGATGGATTGTATAGGTATTTACTAGGTCTCTATTCTCTGTCCTTAATTGTCAGGGGAACCCAGAGCACGCTATCATCTCTGGGCTGCTTGGGTTTCTTTTGTGCCATAGGAACTTTGAGCATTTAATAGTAGTTCTAGGAATGGTGATGGTTAGCTGTAACAAATGGGTGCCTTCCAAATAGACTAAGTTGTGGTTTTAACTGTTAGAGCAACATTGGACATTATGTTTTGTTTATGGCTGACTGAATGATGAACAGAGGCTCCTAGCCAGCATATACCAACTGTTTTGCATAACTTGGGGGTGATGGGATCGTTGATATAGAGAAGGGACAGTCAAGAACAGAACTCCAGCCCTGGCTGGTGTGGCTCAGTGGACTGAGTACAGCCTATGAACCAAAGGATCGCCTTTTGGATTCCCATACCGGGCACATGCCTGGGTTGCAGGCCAGGTCCCTGTTAGGGGGTGTGTGAGAGGCAACCACACCTTGATGTTTCTCTCCCTCTCTTTCTCCCTCCCTTCCTCTCTCTCTAAAAGTAAATAAATAAAATTTTAAAAAAGAGAAGAGACCTCCAGCCACAGAGAACAGATGCATGTGAAATATTTTTCTGGTGAGAATCTTAATAAAGATGAGTCTTAGAATTTAGAAGTTTTTCAGAAGGAATGAGATCAGAGTAAAAATAAAGTTTTAGGAAATGCCAGCTTTTATTTTAGTATATAATTTAAAGTATTCCAAAATAAATTTTCTGTAGGATCGTAGTTACCAACTGCACTGCAGTTCTTTGTTTAAGGACCCAAACATTTGAGGTGTCATAATTTATGTTGAGATACTATAAGTTCTTTACCATACCTAGGTTAAAGCTGACTTCATGTTAAATACTTTCCTAAGTTATGAAATATCTGTAGAGTATCAGGTGTATTGTCCAGACAGGTCAGACCTCTGCTCATTCAGGAAAATAGGGGAGAGACTTCCCTGAAAGATGCGGGTGTGCCAGCTGTAATTGTGAGTAAATGTCTTAGGCAGGTAGTACTGGCTGTAGCTTAGAATGTTTCTCGGTGATGACACAGTGTTATTTTTTTTTTGTTTAGCAGAGTAAAAGTTGGCTAGAAGTGTTTTGGTGGGATTGTTATTTTTATGCTGGGTTTTTTTTTTTTTTTTTTTTTTGGTTTCTGAAAAGAAAAGAATATTTAAGACTTAAAAAAACTTTAAAAATTTCATGAGTCTAATAGTAGAAATATATTTTTTTAAAAGGTCAAGAGCTAACACAATGCAAGACTTTAGAAATACACAGTGAGCACAAGAGTACTTGGTCTGGAGCGTTTTCCCTTGAAATTGTGGGGTCGTGCAACTCTGCCTAGAGATAACTTTTTTTTTTCAAGTTTCTTCAGTGAAAGGAAGTGCAGCAGGGTTAAACTGGCACTTTGAGAAAGGACCAAGGCATGGTTTCCTTTGACTTTTTGTGAAGTGTAGACTCTTAGAGAGATGGAAATGTGAGTGTGTGGTCCTTGAGCTCTAGTGAGAACTTCATTAGGAAGGGGAAAAGCACACTCAGGAAGGGAGTTGTACGATGATTTGAATTAAACACTTGCCAAAGAACCTGAAGCAGGCATGACTGTTCATTGTCATGCTGAGCAACAGAAGACTTCTGCCTGTTCTCCTTGTGAAGGGGATTAGTGGCTGAACAAATCTGCAAGGACAGCATGCAGTTTTGTCGGATATACAATGACATTTCTTTTCACAGCTCTCTTGACTTTATACTACCTAAATATTGCCGGGTGTTGCTTAATTTGCTTTTCTTTCTTTAATTCCTGTTGGAAAGTAACTTTTGTATAGTCAATTCCCATGTCTAGGATTTTTTTGTTTTTTGTTTTGAATGGTAATATTCAAATAGGCATGTTTAGTAACTTCCTTATTTTATGTTTTCTTTTCTAGTTTAACATAGTTTCATTACCTGTACAGTCTCTTTTTATTGTTGGGACTGTTAGTGCAAAAAAATCCTAATAACTTTTTTCTCCTCACCCCTTTTTTTTGTAGGCTAAGAAATGGCATTTAAAAAGGCAGTGAAAGGGACTATTCTTGCTGGAGGAGGTGCTCTTGCAACTGTCCTAGGCCTCTCTCAGTTTGCTCATTACAGAAGGAAGCAAGTAAGTAATGGTGTATGAATTTATTATACTATAAACTTAAATCTGTTAAAGAACAATGTGTGGGAAGGACTCATGGACATGAACAGCAGGGCGGTGATTGCAGGGGGAAGGGGGTATAAGGGGACTAAATGGTAATGGAAAAAAAATAATTATACATTTAAAAAAACAATGTAGGGGGTGTGTATATGCTAATGATTTTATTAGAAACTGTCAGCTTATTGTGAAAGACACTAATTTAGAATACTGCCTTAATGATCCTTGAGAACTGTGTGAATCCCATTTTTTCAAAGTTATTTTCTTTATCAGAAGGCATTATCTAATTTAGCCTCTGTTTTGGTTTTTTGGTATTAAAAGACTGCTTCGTTTCCAAGTGCCAGGATTTGTTCATTTAGACCTTCCTTGTTCAGTTCTTCCAAATGTCTGGATACTTTCTATGTCCCTGCCAGAAGTTTGTCTTACTAGAAGGCAGGCAGCTGAGAAAGGAAACGGAAGAGAAAGAGCCTATGTAAAAGGCCCAACTTTGAACCTTCATTTTATTTTTGAATGATTAGTTATGTAGTATGACTTTATATTTGGTAAAATTTTTATGGGAAAATTATGAAAATGAGATTGGCATGAAGTTTCCAAATAATTTAAGGTGCTGACTTTATTTTCATTTTATTTTGTTTTCTTTTGGAGAAAAAAGGCACTCCAGCTATGCCTCCCCATAATTCAAATTAATGCCAGGAAATAATTTTGGTGAATATTTTCAGGCTTGAAATGCTGGCAGCCACCTCCTAGTCATATACGTCTCCCCATGACGTAAGGGCATTTTGTGATACCAGCTGGGTGGTGCATTTCCGAAGCAGGGAGGGTGGTGAAGGAGATCGGGTAGCTATTTTGTAGCTGGATTATCTATGAACTACTAATTTTCTACATTTCTGTGAAAACATTTAAGTCGTGGTTTTCTTGTACTGGTTGTTTTGGTTGTTTTGGGATATGAGGTGGTGGAGCCAGCCACTTTGTCGGAGAAATACCTCTTTAAAAACACATAGTAGGAAGAATAAATTCTCTGGCTTATAGGTTTTTTTTATTTTTTATTTTTTATAAAGCTTATTTTTAGTGCTTCCTCCTAAAGATGGGCAATATTGAGCAGGTTATGTTAGTCTTTTTCATTCTTAACTATGATCATGTTACATTAAGGTTTCTCCAGGTGTATATGTTTCAGTTATTATTAATTGACTAACTTGTTATGGAAGTTATCTTTACTCAATAATGCACACTCTCTTAAAATGTTGTCTTGGTTCCAAAAAAGTGAGTGTGAAAAGATATTACTTTTGCTGAGGTTATTTCAGAAGAGCAGTTATGTTTGGAACTTGGGCTTTAATGGATTAGATTACTTCTGCCATCTTTAACCAGTGCTATCTGTAACGACACTGGAAAATGCCAGTGCTAAGGTAATGACATTTAATATGATGAGTTGTTGCTAAATTTGTACATGGTTTATGCCTTTTAACCACAGTAAGGCATGTTCTACCTCAGAGTTTATAGCTTAACTTTATACTTGTTTCTTTTTAATGTTTGATTTTTCTTTAATCTCAAAGAACAGAATAAATAGTTGATAACTTTCTCCAGTCAATCTAGTTAGGGGTGAATTTTAGTCAAGAAAATCAAGGCAAGCAAGGGTCTGTTGATTTCTGGGACATTTTGTCATTTTCTTCTTTCTACATTAGACGTCTTGACCACCCTAATAGCCAAAATGAAACAGATACCAGCAGTTTGAGTCATTTATAATTTCAAGCTGACAAGTGTTTTTGAGAAAAATCATCAGAGGCATATTCAGTCAATGAGTTGCATAAGATATCCATCCAAGTGTGTGCATTCTTTTGCAATGATTCCTGTATCTTTAAGCCACTGCTACAAGCATATTTTGGGTAGCAGGTTGAGATGTAGCCATAGGGATTGGCAAAAAAAGAAAAAGAGTCTGGGGGAAGGGCGAGAGGGGGAAAGGAGACCAACTCTTCTGAGCCATTGACATAAAATGACCACAGGCCTCAGCTGTCTTCTCTCAGAAAATATCTGCCAATCAGAACCATTCTGGGGGGGAAATTTTCCTGATACCCCATTAGTCAAAAAAAAACCCTGCCCCTTGATACTCATTATTTGGCTGAATTTTACAGAAGTGTGGCCTTAAATGTGACGAGGCATGCTTCCTCTTTTAAAACAGAACAACACTTTATAGTATTAGCTTGTGTTTATATATTTTTTCTAGTTTTCTAGGATGATTCCAACTGATAAATTCTTCTTTTAAGAGTGAGTCGGTGTTGAAAGCCCAAGATGCTGATGTATGAGGTAGCCATCTCCTAACTTTAAGTTCAGGCATTTTGGTGGTGTTTCTGTATCTGCAGTTCTGTCTCCCTGGCCCCCAGCTTGTGGATATTCCAAGTACAAATCTTCCCTCTTAAAATACAGACAGGGGTGTATCCTAAATACAAATGGATTGATTCTAAAAGTTGATCAATTGTTAGAGCACATTTGATGGTGGGGTAGTTCTGTCAGTATTTGGGTGCCAAGTCAGTTAAATTAGCTTATATTTGCAAGGGAAAGAATAGAAGGGAAACTGTCACATATACTTTTTTTTATTAATTAAACAGAAAGCACAATTAAATTGGATAAGATGTGGTCAACTTACATGTTACCCAGTTGCTTGAATAGGTGAGAAAATAGAGACACTTGTGGAGATGCTGGCAATTCTGGGGGCAGGTTGGGGTTTAGAGGTAATAGCAACAATTTTTTGGTCTCACTTTATTTCCTTCATACGAGCACATTGTTTACATTTATATTATGTGTTTCAATGGTGAATAGTGTCCACTGTTGACCCAAGTGAAGCCTAGAGATTTTATTTCTTTTGAGGTAAATGAAGTCAGATTTAGAAGGGATAAAGATGATGGCCTAAGGAGAGAGCTGTTACTATCATTATTGTATACTTTTGGAGCTAGGCAAACTAAATCTCCACTTCAGTGCAGGAGCTGGTAGGGGAAAGGAGATGAATGTTGGCTGGGATTTGACTGTGTCCACCTGCAGTGGGTTTGTGGCCACAGTGCATCCCCATCACAGGCCCCCTTGAGTTTTGTATGTAGGGGTTTTTTGAGGGGTCTTGAAGAGGCTTTCTGTTAATTTCACCGCCCCCTCCCCCATTTTTTATTTCCTTACCCACAAGTAGGTGACTGAGTTTCCACAAAGGCTTCTTGATCTTTCCTCTGCCCAGACCAGCCATATGTCAAGGGACAGAGGCTGAGAATAGGGTGTACACATCCTAGCTCTGACTTAAGTCCCACCAGGAATGTAGTAAGCAAACAGCTTCTGCAGTGGTGGGCAGATTTTCAGGAATGAGGTGTTTGTCACTTCCTATTTACTGTTGGTCTGTTTAATAATAAAGTTTTAATGGGAAAGGACTTAGAAGACACCTAATCTTCCTCTCAGGACAGGATGCTCTTCTTGCGATTCCTTAATAACTAGTGAGAGCAAAGTGTTATTTCATGGGACACCCTTTTATTCCTAATCCAAGCCGATAGGAGAATGGAGTAGATGGAGAGGTTAGTTTAAATCAAGAGAGAGGGCCTTGAGTATTTTTAAGTCAGTAAACAACCTTAGCGAGGGGCAGAGTAGAAGGTGTTAAAGTCAGGTTCCTCAGGGAGTGGGAAGAATGGGGTTGGCGGTGGGGGAGGTGGGAGTGGACATGGCTGGGGGGAAGTGGGAATGGGGGCAACACTACGGTGGGAGTGCTGAGATTTAACTGAAGGGTCCCCGAAGCTTTTGTCTTTTTGCAGTAGACCGAAGGCATTTTTTTTGAAAATTAAAAAAAAAACAAACCTCAACATTTATTTCATACCTTCAAGACTATAACTGGAAACATTGGTGGGATAGTGTGGGTTTCTTTTCAACCCCATTGGTATGGTTGATGTAGCAAATATCTATTTAGGTCTGAGGGTGGGCCCTCTCACATAACACGTTAGGTTCATTCCTTCCATTACCCACTGTGAAGGCGTAGTGGGCTTTGTGAGCCGACTTCGAGGTGGTACCCGAGAACCACTGAGAGCTTTCTCAAAGCCTGGGTGTGAATGACAGTCTTTTTCTTTTTCTTTTCCCCAGACATAGGCAGGAAGTGGGCTTTGGAGTATGGAAATCAAGGTCTCCTTTCAGTGTGGGGAGTGATATTATTAGGATCAAGGAATTGAGAGATTCCACTGATTAATGTTTTATTCCTGAGCAACAAGGCAGAAGACACAAGAGCGTGATCTTTAAAGCAGTCTTTGCAGGCGGCCTGTATCTAACCTAGCTTTACCTCTTAAGAATTAAGTGACTATGGGCAAATTTCTAAAATTGTCTCAGCCTTATTTGCCCCCATAGGTAAAATGAGGAGAAGAATGGTACAGTAAGTCTTTGATAGGTTCTGTGACTTTAAGTGAAATAATGTATAAGGAAACTAATTTTGCTATAGGATAATTGATACATGTAAGAGTTAAGATCTTGAGAGTATCATGCTAAGTGAAATAAATCAGATGGAAAAGGATAAGAACCATGTGATTTCACTCATATGTGGCATAGAGCAACCAATGAATAAAACAAACTCCTACACATAGACAACAGTATGAAGTTTACCAGAGGGAAAGAGGGATGGGGAGAGGATGAAGATGGTAAAGGGGGTCAACCATATGGAGAAAGAAGGAGACTAGACTTTGGGTGGTGAGCACACAATGCAATATACAGATGACAGATTATTATAGGATTGTACACTTGGAATATATGTTATTAACCAATATCACCCCAATAAATTTAACTTTTTAAAGAGAGTTACGTTCCTATGGCATCTCATTATGTTATAACAAAATGAAATTATTTGAGGACCTCCTGTACTTCCCCCATAGGGCTGTGGAAGAGCATTAAAGCCTAGAAGGGTTTCTGGAACATAGTAATAAAAAATGATTACCTATTATTAGATTCCCAGATTATATGAATATGAAGTGTGGTTGTATTTGGCAACAAAGTTCTTGTCGCTTGAGATTCTTGTATTCAGGGACAAATTGTGAAGACTGAGGTTAGTAGCAAATGGTATGTTCTTCATCTGAGGTTTCTGGAGAATGGCTAGAAAATGGTTCTTCTGGAAACACCCTTTTGTTTCTCTTCTCCTTGCTTTCTCATCTGAAGATGAGCCAATAACAAGGTGGACAATTCCAGTTATTGACTTAAACTCTTATTGTAAGTAATAAATTTCTTGAAGTTTTTATTGTTTCTTTTTTTTTTCTATTTAGGCTTATATGAGTTATGGCAGACTTGATTTATATTGACTGATATGTTCCGAAAAAGTTATATGAATATAGTATTTTTTGGTAAATGAATTAATACATAGTGCAATGCTATTAGAATTATATGGCGAACCATTTAAAAATATTTTTGAAAAAGCTTTAACATTTTTTGTTAAATCAGAGTTTTCATATATCATTTTAGCTTAAATTACAATGCAATTAAACTTATTCTTTCTTAAAGTCAGCGGTATAGTAACAGTTATTAATAACAGGATCTTTATGCTTTGCAAATTAGTGTCTCACTTGTAAGAAATAGCAAGTCACTATACTTTGAATGACTTACTAAATACTAAGTTCACCTTACTGTATCTATTAATCAAGGGAACATAAAAAAAATGATAGTGATGACGTGTTAGGTGAGTTGAATTTTAGGTGAACCTATGCTACCTTTGTTGTTAATGTTATCAAAACCTGTGAGGAAAAAACATTCATGCTAATGAGAGGCAAAGTAATGCATGAATAATAAAAATTCATAGGAATTTTGACTCCATTGTTTTAATTTCAGTCTCTTTCTCCTTCTCAATATAGTGATCCCTCACCTATCGCAGGAGTTATGTTCCAGAGACCCCCACAATAGGTGAAAATTGGCAAAGTAGCAGCATTATATTTATTTTATTATTTATATATATTTTAAGGCTTTATAAGCCCTTCCCACACTCCTATAAACCTTTCCCACTCTCATTAACCTTTCCCACACGCTTATAAGCACTTCATATGCTCTTAAACACTTTCTACACTCCTAAACCTACATAATTTTAACAACATGTAAAATTCTATATGGGTACTCACCAGTGAAGTATACTACAACTCGAATGATGAAGATCATGAATTATGTAGCTGTGCAGTACTGATGGCGATGAAGGTGATGACGATGAGGTGAATGTACTGCACAGCCAAGAAGAGCATTGCAGCTCTTCTGAAGGCACCACTCCATCAGGCGCTTCATCAGGTGATACAGTATCTTCGCCCTGGGCCATAATTTCTATTTCCGCTAAAGGCATAGGCGTAACTGATCTCTTCCTCCGAGTGATGAACATAGTTATGGGGAGTTGCTGGCACTGCTTTTTCTTCTGAGTGAGAAGGTTTTTATAAACTGACATGCCACTCTCGATTGTATTTACGAAGTGCAACAAATGAAGCATCTCGGGGTCCCATTCTTCAGCCACTTGCTGAAGTTCTTTGGCAATTCTGACCACGGTTGCAAGACGATCGAGTGTTAGGCCAACCTCCTCAAACAGACCGATGCTACGGTAGGTCACTGAGCCAATCAGTGCCCAGGATACAGAACACAGTGCTGTGATTGGTCGCCTTCCATTTCATCAGCCAATAGTGTGCTGTGTACAGTCTCACGTTGGCAAACGTGCTCAAGTGGTAGTGGCGTACTACATTTCCATTGTGTACAGTACAGTAGTTATCTGCTGATGAAATACATACTGTATTTTATTTTGATTTAATATTCTTTTAATATGTTTGAATTAACATTTTTAATATTTTTAATATTGTTTTAAATTTTTTAGGCAAAAATAATTAAAATCATAAATATTATATGAATACCTATATACCGCAGAATCCCGCAATATAGTGAAAATTCTGTGATACAGAGTTAGATATATTTTTTTAAAAAACACATGATACAATGAAGCCACAATAAGTGAGCCACGATATAGCAAGGGACGACTGTACGTTATTTGTAAGAGAGTCTAATAAACCAGGACCTTCAGATTGGTAATATCAGTGACTCAATCTAAAATATTGGCGAAGCAACAAAGATTAGAATGATCATGTCTAATCAAAGTAAGATGTACTTTTGGGTTTATTTTAATAGATCCCCAGATGAAAAGATATTTAACTTCCTGAATGTGTCTTTTATATAAGTTTAGCTGGGTTTTGGTGAGCTTGTTATTGTGCACAGTTTATGAAAAGTTTTAGAACTCTAGTTTCTTTATAAGATAAAGTTGATGTCACTTTACTCCCGGGCTCTTTCCGCTGCCTAGCACCCTTAGTATATCGAAGCCAGTGATCATAGTACCTGACATATAGCGGGTCTTTAGTGTCTATTGTACTTCTTTCCCTTTCCATGATAGAATATATGGAAATTTAAAGTAGACCTAGCCTTGTTAGGCATAATAAAAAAAGATACATCAGCAGATTTCTTTAAACAGCCGAGCTTTTAGTTGACATAATATTGCTTATGTTAACTGCTGGACAGAGACACTGTTAGATGTTAGAGAAACTTGAAGTTCAAATGAATGATGATAGAAGAGAAACTGAAATCATAAGCATAACCCCAAATGCTGGTGAGGATGTGGAGTAATAGGAACTCTCCTTTAGTGCTGGTGGGGATGTACAATGTTTCATGGTTTCTTACAAAGCTAAACATATTCTTAACATACAATTCGGCCATCATGCTCATTGATGTTTACCCAAAGGAGTTGAAAATTTATGTCCACAAAACACTTGCACATGGATGTTTATAGCAGCTTTATTCATAATTTCCAAAACTTGGAAGCAACCAAGATACCCTTCAGTAGGTGAATGGATAAGTAAACTAAACTGTGGTATGTACAAACAATGAAATTATTGTTCAGTGCTAAAAAGAAATGAATTGTCAAGCTAAGAAAAGTCATGGAAGAACTTGAAATGCGTATTACTAAGTGAAAAAAGTTACTATGAAAAAGCTACCTATTGTATGATTATAACTATGTGACATCTAGAAAAGGCAAAACTCTGAAGACAGTAAAAAGATCAGTGGTTTCCAGGAGGTGAGAATGTGTGGGGGGAGATGAACAGGCAGAGCACTGAGGATTTCTAGGGCACGGGAAGTGCACTATATGGTATTATAATGCTGAATACATACCATTATGTATTTGTCCCAACCCACAGAATGTACAACACCAAGAGTGAACGCTTAAGGAAACTATCAACTTTTAGTGATTGTGATGTGTCCATATTCCATAGGTTCATCCTTGGTAAAAAATGCGCCACACTGGTGACTGATGTTGGCAATGGCTGGGCCATGCACGTGTGGGGGCAAGAGGTACATGGGAAATCCCTGGATTTTCCTCTCAATTTTGTTGTAAACCTAAAACTGCTCTAAAATAAATAAAGCCTTTAAAAGATAAAAATAAATATATACTTAAAATCTTAAGCATAGTGCCTGGAACATGATGTCAATTAAGAAAATTGAAATTATAAAAATTTCACTTTTCATCTTTGAGTATAACTATATATTTTTTGAATATAGTGTCTTTAAGGATTTAACAACTGAATATTCTTCTGATTCTTAAGCTAAAGCATATCTGTGGGTTTGAAATTAGTATAACTTATCTTGAGCACTGATGTAACTGAAATTATTATGTGACACGTTTGCTTACCAGATTGCTTTTAACTTCGTGAGTCAATTCAGGCTACCAGACTTGTTTGTTCTCTCTGAGTAAATAATCTTTCATTGCCGGAGGCATTTTTCATAGGTTCATAAACAGCCTTTCACTTAAAAAAAAAAAAAACTTAACAAAGTACTGTAATAGCAGCTGTTCTTAAACAGTCTTCATTTTTGTTGATTTTATGTTTAGGTGAAAACTACATTGTTAGATACCATATGAAGAATGTATATTTAGGAGGAGAGAGGACTAGAGATTGAAGAATAGGGTTCTTGGTTCTACTTGCCAGCTTAAAGTGCCATCAACATCAGTTTTGTGAAATATGAAGGTAGACATATCTCTGCTTTATCTTTTAAAGATTTTATTTTTATTTATTTTTAGAGGGGAAGGGAGGGAGAAAGAGAGGGAGAGAAACAGCAATGTATGCTTGCCTCTCACATGGCCCTCACGGGGACCTGACCCGCAACCCAGGCATGTGCCCTGACTGGGAATCGAACCGGGGCCGCTTGGTTCCCAGCCCGCACTCAATCCATTGAGCTACACCAGCCAGGGCTTCTGCTTTATCTTTTAGAGCTTTATCTCTATGGATTTATTTTTATGTAAACGATGAGGACTCATCCATCACAGGAAGATTCTGAACCCTGAATCTTCAAAGCAGGCTAGTCCTGAATCTTGGATTTTAATGCTCAGTATATCTCATATTTGTATATTTAGTGGAGTAAGCTAATTGGTGTAATAAACAACTACCAAAATTCAGTGGCTTTTCACAATGAAGATTTATTTCTTGCCCACATTACAGTTCAGTGTGGATAGGTTGGGGACTTGTTTCTTGCAATTACTGTATTCAGGGACCTATGTCCCTTTATTCTAGTGGCTCTGCCATATTTGAGGGCTTTTTGACCTATTGGACCATTTCCAGCCAACTGTAAGGGAGGTGGGAAATGTGGTCCAGTAGTGTTCCTTAGAGAAAGAGAAAAAGTTTTGTTAAGCATTCAGCCATTAAATACATCTGTGTCCTGACTTTAGTTTCTAATGTAGTTGACGAATGAGCTATATTTCTCTTGGTGCGAGTTCTAAGAATTTATGCCAAAGATTCTATAATTCATTTATTTCTCTTATTTAGAACCCTGTGCACAGATTCCTGGAAGAACTGTTTTTTTCCTCCTTGAAATACAACCAAATATGTTGAGGCTGTATCTGATATCTAAAGCTTGATGAAGATTCTGAATACACTGTGTTTTCGATAAGGCCAGTTGAAACTATTCTTAACTACGCTATATGGTTGACTGTTTCTTCAGAGGCATGCTTCATCAAAGCACTAAAATTATGCCGACAGAGTTGGAAATGTTCTTTGAAGAGCATCCTATCATCTTCCTTATAATTTTGGTTTTTGTTTAACACTTAGCTCCCAAAGTGGGGCCATGGCAATATCTTTGAGTTCTAACTCACACCAGGCCTTCGAGGAGTTTGTGATGCTATTTTATTGCTGGCATACAAAAATCAGCGAGGTTAACTGTATTGCTGTAGGTCACACAGTGAGTCAACAACTGAGCTATGATTAGCGTTGACAGCTGGTGAGCTTCTAGGCTGTTGCTAACTGAGCAACACTGACATTCATTTTGATTTGACATTGCATTTCATTTTCAACTATTTATTCATTTTAAGGCCTTTTTAAGAAACTTTTTAGGGATATTGTAGGACTGAGGAAACTTTCTATAAATGCTTCAGACAGAGTCCTTTAGCTTTTCTCTCATCTCCCTGCTTAATAGTTCCATTATGTTTATGTTAGGCAGGCTTCCTCTAGGTAGAGTTTTGCAAGTTAAGAAGAAAACAGATGCTTTAAGATAAGTTAGGCAATGTTAATTTTACTCACTTATTTTATACTTTGTGATTTTTCAACAAAGAAGACTTTAGATCTAATTATGAACTTGTGAGTACAAACCAGAAAAGTTTTAAATATGTATATATTTGATGAAATATTTCACAGAGAAGTGGAAAATGTGCATCACACATTTGACCATAAACTATTTTGAACATAAGGTTAAAATGTAGCCTATAGACGTCTGGATTGCTTGGAAACAGTCATTTGACTCACTGGGTCAGCATTTTATTCACCTGAGAGGAATCTGGGAAGGGTGAGCCTTCTTTTAGTTCCATATCCACTTCCATAGGTATTCATTAGGTAAGTTTTTAAGAAGTGCTATTTCTTGGAACCTTGGTTGTCAGCTTCACTGTCCAGTGTGGCTGGCTGTGGGCTAGCAGGGTCCCCAGGACTTCTGATTATACTGGCTGCTATCACCGCTTTCCTGCATTGTTGGTGTCAGAGAGGATGGTAGGTCTTGGGGCCCAGGTAGCCCACACATATAGGCAAAGGTAACCTAGCAGAGGTGAGGACATGTGATTTAGAGTCAGACCTGGGACTGAAGTGTGATTCTCTCAGTTACTTGCCCAAGGAATCACAAAACTCAGTTTCCCTGCAGGTCAAAGGATATCCTTCTGTGGTAATTTTTTTTTTTTTTTTTAATTTTTACCTGAGGACATGTTCATTGACCTTGGAGAGTGAGAGAGAAAAATGTCCTTGTGAGAGGGAAACATCAGTTGGTTGCCTCCTGTATGTGCCTGACTGGGCTGGAACCTGCAACCTAGGTGTGTGCCCTGACTGGGAATCGAACCTTCATCCTTTTGGAGCAGGGGTGTCCAACCGTTTGGCATCTCTGGACCATACTGGAAGAAGAAGCGTTTCTTGGGCCACACAATAAATACACAAACACTAATGAAAACAAAGACATATCATAGTGTTTTAAATAAATTTGCAATTTTGTGTTGGGTTGCATTCATAGACATCCTGGGCTGTGGGTTGGACACCCCTGGGCAGGATGACGTGCCAACCAACTGAGCTACCTGGCCAGGCCCTTCTGTAGTAATGTGGTACCTAAAGGAGCTAACACGTTAGAGTGTGTGGTGTAGCAGCAATCGGGCAAGTGACAATTCTCGTCGTCCTCCCTCTCTGCCCTCTCAGAGCTCAGGCTCTCTATCCAGATCTTCTGATTCTCAGTGCGCTATTGGAATTGAAGAATGATACCAAGCATAGACACCTCCAAAAATGTGTTCATACTTTTAAAATATTTACCAGAAAAGTAATGAAATATATTCTTTAAACCTCAGATTATGTAGTCTATTATGATGTGAGTTTATTTAGAGTCAGGCAGAGCCACAGGGCTTTCCTTATTTTTCAGGTATAAAAAGTTTCTTAATGGTATGTTACCATTATAAAAAGAGTTTCTCTGTAATTTCTCAAAGAAACCTCAGTCACTTAAGGTTTGGATGGCATCTTCCAGGTGTGCTACAGCTCTGTTCTCAGCCACCCTGGAAAGATGAGCTTGTGTTGTTTCTCTTGTCTGGCCCCCAGTCTACCCATTTGTAACCCTTCTATAGAGTAATCATGGGTGCATCACTAGGTATGTTTACATTGAGAAATGTTGCTTACTGTCATGTAATTATAAAAACAAAATCATTGTTTAGGATCACAAAGGAACTCAGAAGGTAAAGGCCCTTAAAATATCTTAAGATTTACTGTAAGGAGCTGATTGTTGCATTTGCTTTCCAGAAGTATACAGATATAGTCAGTCTGTTTCAGTGACAATGAAATATGAAGCAATTTCCCTTAAATTTAACAGTTCCATTAAGAATATATGATTAAATCACATAACATGGGAGTGCTCCATAGTTTTGCAGTATGAAGTGATTTGCACGAAACCCTACTTTATCCTCTAATTATTACTCTACATGATTACAGGACAACCAGGCTGTTAATTGCCTGTGGTCTTTAAATATGCACTTCTTTCAGAAATAGACACTAATTATTAGTTCTTGTTTTCGGTCTCACCTGAAGTTGCAAATGTCTAGGAATTTGTTGTTGTTGTTTTAATTTGCAAGTCTAATGGTGTACAGACATAGTGAAACTGATCTATCTCTGAATCCTGTTCTGTGCTCTGGAATATAAGCTCTCAAAGATTATGAATGTGGCTTTCAATTTTAAGTCGGTGTTCAGTGTGCCAGTCTCTTGACAAAAGCTGTATGCTTTCTATCAGAATGCTGAGGGAATTTTAGCTTTTTAAAATGTATACAAAAATGTGCTTACAAGTTAATAAAAATACCTACTTCCTCATAGTCCATGATAAGTAAATATAATCATAAATAACAACATCAAGATAATAATAAATATTATATAGTCTTCTAATTCATCCAAGATAAGAATTTTTTTGTTTGGGAGCTGTGGTTGGAACTGTGCTAGGCAACAGGCAGGTTGCTTTGTGTCTTGGGCTCTCCTTTCCTCCTGCATTAATGGCTGAAGTAGACAGTGCATCCTGAGTCTGGGAGAGCTGGGCCTGTCCTGTCTTTAGGCCGAGGCAGGCAAACTTCTGTGCCTGCTGGGGCCAGACTGGTGATGTCAGGCCAGCGAATGGGAATGCTGGTCTAATAAGCGCGCGTAAGTCCTACCTAAGGGTAGTACTACTGCTGTTCAGTTTCAGCAGATTAATCTCAGAAATCTTAATTCTTACATGAAATATAGCAATTTTTAAATATTAGATGTGTAGCTCATATTTTTAAGAAAGTAATGTGCTAATTCGCTAGTATGGCTTCTTCTTTAAACCCATGGTAGTCTACTTCATTTATATTTAATTGTCACCCAACTAATGCCTATTAGTCTATCTTGACCTGATGTAGCTCTAATTTTTAGGAAACTTTCTCCAGTTTGGATTAGGGGAACCTCCTGTGACTCTTGTAGTATCTTCTCTATCTTAAATCCAGCTGTTAAGCAATATTATACTTTCCTTTTTATCTTTTTGTTTTGTTCCCCATTGTATAGATTTTTTGAGGGCCTTTAATACATATTGATTGAATGAGCGACAGTGGGTAAGATGTCTTCTCAGGACACACGAGAGAGTTTTGGTTTCTCAGGTGATTTCGCACAGGTTGCTTTTCCAAGGCTTCTCCCAGATACTCTGGATCAGTCCTTGAATGGAACCTATCCCCAGGTTCCTGTTGGATCCAGCTCCTTAGAAGGAAGGGGGGGAGTAGAGGGCAGTTCTGGGAAGATTTGGTGCACAAAGGCCCCTGAGAGTATGCTGGTACTACTACCGCTTTATTCCTGCCGCTTTTTCTTTGTTTCCCCTCAATCAGCATATTCTAGGGAAGGTAGAGTGCAGATGTGTTTGTGACTCAAAGCCATATGAAGCCAAAATGAGTTTCTTGTCATAATTAGAAGTAGGGCCTAAGGCTGTTTATTCCCTCTAAAATAAACTTGGTGCTTAGCTTCTCAGTTGCAACACTTCCCAGCTTTTATGAAAAAAAATAAACAAAAATAAAATGTTATTTTAAATGTAGTGTCAGAAATTAAATAAATTACCCTCAATAGTGTTGTATATTTTTAAAAAATTGTTTGGAAGGACTGTTCAGCAAAACCTCTACAACAAAACCACACCAAAAAAATAAACCAAAAAAACTTTCTGCATTTGGCAACCGGTGATAACTCATCCTATTATAACTATTTAGTCTTTTTCTTTATTTTATTTTTTCTCAGATTATATGTAGAGTCAGTGTGGTGTAGCAATGTAAAACTTAGTCTCTGTTGCCAGACTGTGTAGGTTCAATTCTCAGCTCTGCCATATACCAACTCTATAAGCAGGGGACAATTGCTTAACTTCTCTTCTGTTTACTTCTTCTGTAAAAATGGATACCAAAGCAGTACCTAGTTCATGGGGTGATTGTGAGGGTTAAATGAGTAGAAAAAAGTAAAATCTTTATCGTAGTACCTGACTATATACAAATATATATATTTTAAGTCAAGTTTATTAATGTATAATTTGGGGTGTAATTTTCATGTAGTAAAAAATCACACTTTAAAATATACAGTTCTGTGAGTTTTCACAAGTACATATGGTTATATGACCACCACCACAATCCAGATAAAGAAACGTTTCTGTCAACCTCAAAAATTCTCTTGTCCTCTTTGTAGTCAATCTTCCCTTCCCCCAACACCCAAACCCTGGCATCACTGATCTGTTTTCTGATCCTATACATTTGCTTCTATAGAACATCATATAAATGGAATCATACCAAATGTAGGCTTGTGAGTCTAGCTGCTTTCACTTGGCACAGGGATTAGTAAACATTTTGGTGAAGGGCCAGGTATTGAGTGATTTAGGCTTGCGGGCCATACAGTGTCTGTTGATACTCATTCTACTGTTACAGTCATGGACTATATATGAATGATTGGGTGTGATTGCGTTTGCATAAAAGTTTATTTAATAAAACAGGTGGCAGCCAGATTTGGGTGGAAAACCATAATTTGCTGCCATGATTTAGCATTATGAATATGAGATTCATTTATATTTTGTGTCTATTAGTAGTTTGTTCTCTTTATTGTCAGTTATTACTCCATTGCATAGATGTATGGCAGTTCGTTTAGTCAGTAGAAGGATGTTTGAGATTTTCCTGATTTTTGGCAATTATAAATAAAGCCACTGTACACATGTACTTACAGGTTTTTGTATTAATACAGGTTTTCATTTCTCTTGAGTAATTACCTAGGAGGAGGATTGCTGGGTTGAATAGTAAATGCATGTTTCCCTTTTTGAAAAACTCCCAGACTTTTCCAAAATGGCTCGATCACTTTGTGTTTCTGCCAGCAATGTAAGAGAGTTCCAGTTGTGTTGGAGCCTCACCATCACTGGTATTGTCTACTCGAAAAGACTGTGAAGAACCTTAGAAAATAGAGTAAAGTTGCTTAGCATTAATTTAACTTAAGTTGGAAGCTCTTGAAAGGTTTTACACATGGAGGCAGCATTAGGTGGTTTTTAAAATAATTGCCTCAGCTGCAATGTAGATGATGACTCGGAAGGAGGCATGGTAGATGTGTGGAGACCTGTAAGAGAATATGATCTTAGTATAGGGGAAAGGGAGGATACCTTGACTTAAAAGGTGGCAGTGAAGTTTAAGTGACTGGATGTGAGAATTTTTAAAGAGATGGACTTAGAAATCAGTGATTCAGCATACATGGGACTTGAGAAAGTGGTACAAGCAACTTGATGAATAATTTTACTTTTACTGAGATGGGAAACATTGACAGGAAAAAGAGTTTGGGGAGATAAAGTCACCAGTTTTGAGATTTATGTGAAACATCCAAATGGAGGTACCAAACAGGTAGTTTGATATCTGATTCTGGAATAGGGGAAAAAATTGGAAGTCAGTGTGGTGTAAAAGATATCTGGCAATATGGAGGTAGAAGAGATTCTCTAGAGTCTTTAGTGATTTGAGAACAGTGACTAGGACAGATCCAAGAGGAACCTCAGTGTTTAAGGTTAGGGAATAGAGAGATATCCAAAGGAAAGAAGAGACAGAGGGAGAGAGAGAGAGAGAGAGACAGACTGACAGATAGACAGACAAAGGTTAAAAGGAGGGAGGGAGGGAGGATGAGGAGGAGGAGAGAGAGGAGAGAGAGAGAGAGAGTGAATGAGAATCTCTACTTAGAAGGCTGTCTCCCAGATGCCTAGGTGAGGAACGGTTATGTGTGTGCTAAGACGACAACTAAAATGAAGGGTGGAATGTGCTCATTGGTTTAACACCATAGTGGACATAAGCCAGTTTTGGTGGTGGTGGGGGTGCCAGTGTGTATGCGAAAATTGAGATTAGACTGAGTTGAGGAGTGGGTTGAGGAGTGAGTAGGAGGTGCAGCAGTTAAAAAAAAAAAAAAGCAAGAATATTCAGGGATTTTTAGAATTTTTAGGGTGATTGTTAGAAACATAAGTTGAAAAGGTGTTCTTGATTATTAAGACAAGTTAGAGCATGCTGGTGAGACAGATGAGGCAGGGGAGGAAGACAGAAAATCAGTGCGGTCAATGGAATGTGATACCCATAGGCATGGAGATGCCCATCAATCAGATCTATCATTTTTGCTGAAGACGTTCAGCTGAGTTTAGTATTCATAGTTATGACCTGATAGCAGAGAAGAATATGGGGCATTCAGTATTACCAAGTTCTAATGAGGTATATCATAATATATTTATTTTTCACTTATTTATAGAAAACTTACCAAACAATAAGTGTCAAATACTTTTGATGTGTGAAAATGTACTGGCAGTTTAGTCACTTGTCAGTCTCATGTCCAAGTCCTACCCATCTCTCATGGCCCAATTAACATCCTCTCCTGCCCTCATCTGCTTTTTGTATATATTTATAGATATACACACACACATTTATATAAATATTTTTCTCATTAAATGATGGAAGGTATAGACCATAACTGAAAGTTGTTTTAGTCTCTGCAGCATGTAACACTTACATTTATTTATTTGTTCCCTTAAATGCACACAAATGTGAACATGGGGAAATGGTTATTAGCAGACAATTAAAAGTTATGTAAAACAGAATAATATTTTTGTGGCTTGGCATCTGAATTAGTAGCCTGAAAAATTATGGTACCTGACTGTAACCTTTTATTTTTATGATAATCAGTCAAACATGTTGTGAAAGTTCCCTTTTATAGGCCATGAAGGACTCAACAGTACAACCTCTTGGTGGTACTTTACAGTTGACCAACTACTTTTATAGCATTGAAGATAGAGGATAGAGGATAAATTGGAGATGGAGAGATAGAGATATCACATGGGCGTTATCCCATTTTACAATTGGAGAAACCAAGGCCCAGAGAGGGAGTGGGTCAAAAGTCACGTTACTGGTAAACAAGAGTGCTAAACTAGGACTCTCAGACACAAATCTAGGTTTCTTTCAGTATACTGTGTGGCTTCTAGATACATTTGTGTAGAGATCCAATTGGCCCGATTATATTTAGATCTAACTCTAGGGAGGAATTTGGCTTTCTTTATTTAAACTTTTTTTTTAAAGATTTTATTTATTTTATTTTTAGAGGGCAAGAGAGAGAAAGAGGAGAAAAACATCAATGTGTGGTTGCCTCTTGCACGCCCCCTACTGGGGACCTGGCCCGCAGCCCAGGCATGTGCCCTGACTGGGAGTCAAACCTGGAACCCTTTGGTTTGCAGACTGGCTCTCAGTCCACTGAGCCACACCAGCCAGGGCTGGCTTACTTTATTTAAATGAATAAAAATCAGTTATCAGAACAATATCTTGGTCAGTGCCAAGGTCGCCTTTTTTTGAGCAAGCTGTGGCTTTGTGGTTCAGAGCATCCTGTGTGGCCCCTACAACAGAAGGGAAAAAACACTGCTACTTTGGCTTGTGCAGATGTTGTGATTTAAAGAAAAGAAAATAGAAGTGATATGAGGTACGGAAAAAGTTACAGCCATTGTTAATATAACAAGAACGGTTTTGGTGATATTGATTAACCTGGCAGCCAAGGAGAATGGACTGGAATGCACATGTGTGAACAATGATGACTTACTGTACTGGTCAGTGGGGGCGGTAGATGCTGTTGAGTGAGCACGTGTACTGTGTAGCTGTCACATTCAAAATGACTGGGTGAGTAGAACAATGAATCTGCATCAGATTTTGTGTTAAGCCTGAATATTCCTATGTGGAAACTATTGGGATCATTCAGGAGGCTGCAGCTATGGGCAAGTGGTGATTGACAGCTTCATCATGACTACAGTGGACTGCAGTGTGCCTGCTCATGCATCACTTCTCATGCAGAGTTTTTTGGCAAAACATCAGATCACACAGGTGACTCAGCCCCCTTACAGCCTAGATTTGGCACCCTGTGACTTCTGGCTTTTCCCAAAACTAAAATCACCTTTGAAAGGAAGAGATTTCAGATCATCAATGAGATTCAGGAAAGTACGATGAGGCAGTTGATGGCGACTGGTCCCAAGGTATCTACTTTGAAGGGGAGTGAGGTGTCATTGTCCTATGTATAGTGTTTCTTGTATCTTCAATAAATGCCTTTCTTTTTCATAGTACTTGGCTGGATACTTTCTGGACAGACCTCATAGATCTGTTGGAGCAATGTGGGCCGGCACTGTTCGGTAGAGTGAATGATCCTGGTGTTAGCATTTTGGGAGAAAACAGGCACTTATTGATTTTTCTAGGCTTTTGACTCTTTAATTTCCGGTAACTACTTTATTTATTTTTTTTTTAAGTCTGGCATCTTCTTGAATTGGGGATGATAAGTTACATTCCAGTGAATGTTCATTATTCTTAGGGAGACTATGGCTGGGTGTTGTTACATTATTGTTAAGGCTTTCAAAATCAAAGTTGTGTATATTAAATGCATACAATTTGTAACTTTATGTTAAAACATTTAATGGGAAAACCTCTGACTAAAATCTTTGAAAAATATTATTCTCATTGTCTTTAGTTAATCATTTACACTTGTGTTAAAGAGATTCTTTTTAATTGTACTGACTTAAACTTATAGACCCTCAATCTCTAGAATATATTTTTATCAGGGGAATTAAGGAATGAAGAACACATACTTTTAAGAAATTGCCGGAAGTCATAAAATGCTTTTTACTTCTCCTTCCAAAACTTTAAAATGTTATTTGAATGAATTGTTGCTACTGGATATAAACATTTCCTTATGTGCTCTATAAATTGTCTTAGACAAGGTATTTGGTATTTGGGAATTGCCGTACAATGTGGAAAATAATTAAACTTGTCTGTGTATGAAACCATAACAAGCAGTAGAGAGGTGCATCTGAAACCAAGTGTTCCAAGGCTCAATAATTGTGATTCATGAAAAACAAAACAAAACAAAAAACGAAACACTTAGATTTTAACGACTCCCCCCTCGCCCAAGGCAGTTGGTTGTATAACTCCATGTGGACTGTGGACTTCCTTAGCATATCTCTTTCAGTATATTGTAAAATTTATTAAATTAGCGTTGTAGATGAACAACTGAGATTGCTCTCTTTCTCCATCAGATGACCCTGGCCTACGTTGAAGCAGCAGAGTTCGTTTCAGAGCCTGTGAACAGGGAGCCTCCTTCCAGAGAAGCTCAGCTACTGACTTTGCAAAACACGTCTGAATTTGATGTCCTTATCATTGGAGGGGGAGCAACAGGGTGTGGCTGTGCACTCGATGCTGTCACCAGAGGTAAGTCCTGAGGTGGATGAATGTGACACAGGTAAAGAAAGCTTCATCTTTCTTCCCCAGTGTAAGAACACAGTAGCCATCCTGCGCTGGTACTCATGTTTCTCTTGTGGTTACCAGCTTTCCAGCCGTTGTGAAGCACCTTCAATTTTATTTAATGTAGGTGCTTACACAATTTTAACATTACATATAACTCTTATACACTTAAATGAATTTATTTAAAAAGGAAACTATATTCCTGTGATTTTATTAATCTGATGTTCTTGTTAATTTTTTAGTACATAGTAAATGCATCTATATGAAATAAAAATATTTGTATATGACCTAAAAATCACATTTATGTCAGTAAAGAGTAGGAAAGATTCATTAAAGTGAATTATTCTATTAAAATAGTTCTTTTTTCCCCATATCTCTTAAAATCACTTCTTCTAGTGAAATGCACATTGCAGTCTGGTAGACTCCAGTGTATGTGAGTGATAGACTGTGCCAACCTGTTCTTCTCCCTCAGTCCCTCTGTTAGCCAGCATTAGGAAAGACGTGATAAAATGTTCCATTTTTAAAAATGGAAACATGACATGGAAAGGAAGAAATATTAGTATGGAACACCAATGCTGTTACATAAGATATATTTAATAAAATAATTTTTCCTGTGGTTTATTAGTGTGGAGTCATACACACACATACACACATTTGGGGTAAATTACCTAATTTCTCTAAGATTCCTTATCTTTCAGTAAGGGAAAATACTTCCTGTCAGTGATGTTGAGAGGATTAAATGTGGAGTCCTGAAGAGGACTTGAAGACTGTGTGGTAGATAGTATTATAGCTGTAATTACTAACATGAAGGCAGTTAGAACCAACTGTCCTGGAAATATAATGCTTTTTTGGTATTCTCAGATCTGTCGAATTGGGGGCTTAGATCTATCAAATTGGGGGCCGTGTACTGCTGCAAGGAATTTTGACCCAATATTTTAGGTACTACCTAAGGTTCAGTATTTATTGCAGTTTCATGCTTAATGATAATTTTCACATAAAGTAATTCTTCTTAGACTATTTTACTACCACAGCCATCCTAGATTTTGTTACCTTACATACTTGGTAGAATTTACTCTTATATAGAAATGAATTAAATTTAAGATTTAGGTACACACAAAAAAAAATTGCCGTAGATTTACTATATTTGCACACACTCACACTTAAATTTTGATCTATGTAGACTTCACAACCTAGGTCCTTTTTGTCACTTCTCAATAATGGCAAATACAAAATAAAGGCTCTGGAATTTTTTCTGTTACCAGGCAGATCCCAGTTTTCATACAATTTCCTGTCTCCATGGTTTATAATTTGAGCCGGATTATCTTTGGACATACTAAAATAAAGCAGGTAGAAAGAATGTTTACAGTTATCTCAAGGTATTTGAACTCAGCTCTTTCCCCGTAGGCCTGAGAAGGAGAATGGAAAGAGAGGACATATTCCCAACGTAATGGGAGGCCTTGTTTGGGACTACCCCAACTTGTGCTCGGGCTATTCCAGGGGTTAGAATTTACCAGGCAACAATTTTCTATGTCAAGGAGGATCATTTTCCCAGTGGGGTTCAGAAAAAAATATTTTTCTTGATGTTTCCACTTACATTCATGCCATGTACTGAAACGCATAACAATTTTTTAAATTTCAATTCTGCAAATATTCACTGAGTGCCTGTTGTAGGCATGGCGATATGCAAGGCACTGCATGAGAACACAAAGATAATTCTTATGGTTTGTACCTTTAGGGTGCTCACAGTTCTTTAGTTTTTGTTTGTGTAACTGAAGTACATGACGGAGATTATGTGCCTTTCAAAAAGTGTGACGATATTATGGATGTATAAAGGAAAGGGGTAATTGTATCTGAAGACAGTGGTCAGGAGAAAGAAAGCTGCTACTTAGCATAGGTAGAATTTTAATAGGCAGACATTGCTGGCTGAAAGTGTTCCAGTCTGAAGGAACAGGCAGAAGCAATGGCATAGAGGCGGTGCATCCAGGCTGTGGAGGGCAGAATGACAGAGAGGTGGACAGGCAAAACTCCGGGGAAAAGTCCTCTGTACCTGACTGAATACACCACTTTAAGATCCCGAAGAGCATTAGGTTCGGTGAAGAGGAATGGATAGGCAATAAGGAAGGAGTAGGCATGGACATGCACTTTAAAGAGGTCTAGAGACACAATAGAATGGAGGTCACTTGATGGTATAGTAGGATGTAAAGGGAGGTGATACGTGCAGAAGCATCCTCCCTCCCTCCCTCCCTCTCTTCCCTTCTTTCCTCCCTCCCTTTCTTCTTTCCTCTTTCTTTCCCTCCCTCCCTCTCTTCTTCCCTTCTTTCCTCCCTCCCTCCTTTTTCTCTTTAAAGATAGGAGCGATCTGAATATTTCTGCAGACTCAGAGATAAAAGCCTGTGCCGGAGAATTTTAATATGCAAGTAATAGAAGTCAGCATGTGGAACGGTATCTGGTAAAAATACAGTGGGATATCAGAGATGTGTCTTAGCTTTGGCAGGGAGGTAAGAGACATTTCTTGGGACAAACAATGGGCAAAGATTCTAAGATATAAAAGAGGAGAGTGTGACTATGAAGAGCTGTTCTTAAATACTGTGTTCTGCTTGTAGGCAGGATAGGGGACTTCTGTGTACAAAAGGTTTAGAACTACCTTATGGAGAATGTGATAGGGTGTAGGGTTACTTTGCTGAGATTAGTAAATGCAAATTTGTTATCTACACGCGATATTTGTGTGTGTGTCCCCATGTGAGTCCAGTATTGCTCAGAGTGGACACTGAAAAAAAGACACAGTTTGATAGAATGCAGAATCGAGAACTTACTGGGTGTCGATAATAAAAGGAGAAAACAAGAAAAGAGTCTACAAAGGCAGAGGAAGTGTTAAAATGGAGCCCCAGAGCTGGCAGGGGAAGCTCAGGGGAGCTGGAAAGATAGTTTTCCTAGGAGGGCTGGTGGTGTTGAAGGGCTGTGAAGGAAGGAGGAAGGCAAGCACTATTAAATGCCTTTTATTCCTCTTCTCCTTTTGAGAAGTCTCACCTGTGCTCACTTTTGAGCACTTCCTAGATACATCCTTTTAAAAATACGAGATCATACTGTAGTTAACTTTTTGCAGTATTTCTTGAAGATATCAGTGTTTTTAGTCAATCTTTACATGTATATAATACATGTTCTTTTTAATGACTAAAAAATTAATTGAAAGGATATAGATGTTGTTATTAATGATTCTTTAGGCTTTTTCTAGTTTTACTTTTTTTTTCCCCCCCTATTTAGAACAATACTCTTTGTGAGCCAAGTACTGAATCAGCTCTGAGAATACAGACTAAGAAGAAATGGTCTTGCCCTCAAGGAGCTTACAATGTACTTATATTTGCTGAACAAATATATTTTTTTCCTTTGGGCAGTGAAGGACATTCATTAGTGATCAGGACATTAACTAGTTACTTAGCACATGATTATGGGTAATGGTAGTGATGATGATGATTTTATTTTATCATTTTTTTGATAATTCATATCTTTAAAAAAAATTTTTTTTTTTTTAATTTATTTTTAGAGAGAGGGGAAGGGATGGAGACAGAGAGGGAGAGAAACAGCAATGTATGGTTGCCTCTCACATGGCCCTCACAGGGACCTGGCCTGCAACCTAGGCATGTGCCCTGACTGGGAATCGAACCGGGACCCTTTGGTTCCCAGCCCGTGCTCAATCCACTGAGCTACACCAGCCAGGGCTCTTTTTAAAAAATTTTTATTACTCT
>PVJI01010013.1:0-20598 GCA_004026765.1 Micronycteris hirsuta
GAGATAGCTGCTAACATCTCCCTGAAGGGGCACCCAGGGGGCCCCATGAAAGGAGGCGGTTTCTGAGGTGAGCTGCAGTGACCTCCCAGGGACAGCTCGCTGGGTCGTCTGGCCCTGCCTTTGCTTCTTATTCACAGAGGATGCCAGAAGGCCTTCCCTTCGCACGGCCTCCATCTCCCCACCCGTAAAATGGACCTGGCATGGACCCCACAGTCAGGACCCTCCCAGCTCTGTCCCCCTTTGCCTCTGGACTCAGGCGCCCTTCAAAGCCTCAGACTGCGACCAGCGACCCCTGGGGCAGGCGAAGGCACTGGCCTCTCTGTGGCCAGCCCCAGCGGGGCTCGGCGTGGAGGATTCTGCCAGGACCTGAGAGCTTAGCGGGCGCTGGTCCACCCCAGGTTTCCAGGTCCAATCTACTCCCTTGGTCCTGAGAAACCAATTTCAATGGCACTTTCTCTGCTTTCAGAGATGCTTCTGTCCAAGTGTCTGTTGTGGCTGTGGGGAGCTTTTCTTATCATCCCCACCAGCAACCACATCCTTTCCGGCCCTGGGGTTAGCACCTCCTTATTTCTGTCCCTCTTTCCCAATGCCTGTCCTCTCAGTTGCTTCTGTTGCCCTGGTCTGGGAGCCCGTGGCAGAACTCGGGATCTGCCGTGGGGACAAGCCTACCAGCCTCCCGCAGGCTCTCTCCTCAGCCTGACACCCCCAGGTCCTTACCCAGAACAGGTAAGGCTGGTGGTGCCCCCCTTGTAGAAATGAGAAAACAGGTCCCGACAAGCCTGGGGACCTGTTAGCACCTGTCTCTCCTTACCTCAAAGCCTCATGGGGGCTCCCCCTCCATCCAAGCCTGGAGAGTCAGGAAGAGGAAAGAGCCAAAGGAACAGTGGCCGGGAGTCTGTGACTCCTGTTCTCTCCTCTGTCCCTCCCTGCCTTCTGTGTGCCCCGTGCCATGGCTGGGCCTCCTTTGGAAACAAAAACGCCACCGGTGGTGGTGATGATAGCTAACGGGTCCTGAGCTTTCCTCGTGTGCCCGCCCCGTGTGAGGGCCTCACAGGATCTCATCTCCCATCTGCCAACATCCTTGCCACCTAGAGGTTACCATTACCCCCAGAGCAGACACTGTGGGGACTCCCTCTTGCTTCTGCTGGGCCCCCATCACCGGCAGTGCTCCACCCCCCCCATCTGCCATGGGCGTAGATGATAATGGCTGCACCTTCCCCAAAGGATGACCCTCGGCTGTCAGTAATTGCCTCAGGCACCCCTCCCTCCTCCACCCACTGGGCAACACCCATAGCCAGTGACAGGCAGATGTGAGGTGTGACCCCTCAGTCCTCTTGCTGCTTGGCAGGATAAACTCTTCAGTGAGACAGACAAGGCCACTACCTGGCCACCTGCTGTCCTAGCCAGGCCAGGACTGGCTCTAGGAAACCCTGGACCCTGAGGAAGGTACATCTGGAAACCCTAGAGGGTCCTTGGGTAGAAAGCCCTTTGGTTCACACTCCAGAGCTCTCCATGGGTCAAGCTGAAGCTAGACTGTTCCTGAAACCACATCCTTGCTTAGCTTCTTCTTCCACCCTATCCTGCCTCCCTCAGCCCTCAATAAATAACTTTTGTAGACACACCTGTCTTGGGCTCTGCTTCTAGAAGCCTGACCTAGGACACCCCCAGTCTACAGATGAGGATGCTGAGGTAGCAAAGGATGAAGTAGCCTGGTCAAAGCTCCACAGCTGGTAGCCAGGACAGACGCAGACCCAGGGCCTGGGGCCAGGGGGTCTGCACTCACCCAGAGTCAGGCACTGCCCCTGCCCTCCCGGTTTCCCCAGCCCACTGAGGGGAGGTGGTCTTCCCAGAGGAAGTGGCAATGCAGAGTGGCCAGACCTCTCCGCATTGGGGAAGAGAAAGGAGAGAGCGCTGTGGAGTAGCGCCCCACTGCAGGCCTGGCTGGGTTGGGAAGGCAGCCTGGAAGACTTCCCTGAGGAGGGAGGTGGAGCTGGGTCTGGCAGGAGGAGGAGGAGTTTGCAAGGTGGGACAAAAAGGGAAGGGCACTTGAGGCAGAGAAAGGTCCTTGTGCAAGGTAGGGTGTTGTGAAAGGACCGGAGGACCTGGGGCGGGGCTGGGAGTGTGGTCACGGCCACGGCCATGGGGGTATGAGCACCAGCGGGGCCAGGAGCCAGGCGGCAAGGGCCATTTCTGCATGCATCCTTTGAAGCTTTCTCCGACACCGGCTTTGTGGAAGTCCTATGAATGTGGCACCACCTTCCCTTGGAGGTGGTGGGAAGCAGAGAGGAGGTATAGAGAGAAATGAGGTGAGACCAGAGCGGAGTCTTAGAGACCACGGGGCCAGGCGTGTGTACATGTGCATGTATGTGTGCTTACGTACCTGTGTGTGTGCACACATGTGTGCTTGCACTCACACATGTGCACGTGGGTGGGCTGGAAGTGGAGGCTCCCCAGACAAAGGGAACAGCCAGAGCAAAGGCCTGGGGCTGCAGTGAGGGACTGGGCCCAGTTCTCCACTCCCCCTCTGACCTCCAGCCAGTAAGCACCTCCAGGGCAGCAGGAAAGAGTCCCCGAGGGCACAGGGTGGGAGGGAGCTCCCATGCAGACCCTCGGTGAGACCAGCTCCCAGACAGGAGCTGCCCCTCTCCCCATTGCAGGCTGGACCCGGAGTGGCGAGACCACTGGACTGCGAATCCGCCCGCTGGGGCTCCCTTTGGGTGCCGAATGTTTGACCCTAGGCGGTTCACCGCCTCCCCTGAGTCCCTGTTACGTCACCCAGGGACGCACCGGTGATGGCGATTGGTAGAGGTAACAGCTAACAGGGACCGTGTGCTAAGAACATTCTTAAAAAAGCAAGCAGTTTTCTCAGAAAAACATCAATTGGCCAAGTTAAAAATAAGTGGAAAACAACCTCTACAATAAGAGACATTTGAAAGTTATCAAGTTTGACTTTTTTTAAAAAACTGTTCAAACACCTTGCTAGTGTGGAGAAAATCTTTGGCTCTCATGCAAGGTCAGACAGGAAGGTTCTAAGAGACAAAGGTATGTGGGGTGGTCCACATTTGAACTTAATGATCTGACCCCCACCCCACCATGGAGGATGTTGGGCCAGGGCAGAAGAAGGGAGACCAGTTCTCCCGGTGCAGGAATCTGGGTGAGAGATGCCGGTGCCCGGTCTAGGCAGCAGCGGTAAAGGAAGTGAGATTCTGTGATGCCCTCGGAAAAATTAAGCCACCTTTGGCCTGAGCTCCAGGAAGTACCAGGCTGCCCTGCACTGAAATGAGGAAGGTGGGGGCAGGGGCTGGGCTGGCACTTTAGAGGGGAGACCAGGCACCCAGGCCCAGCCAGGGCAGGACTTGGAAATTTTATTTATTTTTTTTTAAGGTTTTTTTTTTGTTTTGTTTTGTTTTAATTTTTAGAGAGAGGGGAAGGGAAGGAGACAGAGAGGGACAGAAACAGCAATGTATGGTTGCTCTTCACATGGCCCTCACTGGGGACCTGGCCTGCAACCCAGGCATGTGCCCCGACTGGGAATCGAACCGGGACCCTCTGGTTCCCAGCCCGCGCTCAATCCACTGAGCTACACCAGCCAGGGCTCTAAAGGTTTTATTTATTTATTTTTAGAGAGGAGAAGGGAGGGAGAGAGGGAGAGAAACATCAATGTGTGGTTGCCTTTCACGCACACCCCCACACGGGCTGGGGGGACCTGGCCTGCAACCCAGGCATGTGCCCTGACTGGGAATCAAATTAGTGACCCTTTGGTTTGCAGGCCAGCGCTCCATCCACTGAGCCACACCAGCCAGGGCTGGACTTGGAAATTTTAAATGCACACCCGGCATCCAAGGGGAGTCTTTGTGAGAATTAAAATAGATAAAGTCTAAAGGCTCATGCCTGCCATTTAGCAAATATTCATTGCATTCTCTGTTCAATTTTTTCAACCTCAGTGCCAGTGAAAATGGAGTTTTGTCCCCACAACACACATCAAAACATAGAATAAAATATGGCCTCAAGCCCTGGCTGGTGTAGCTCAGTGGATTGAGCGCGGGCTGGGGACCATGTGGTCCCGGTTCGATTCCCAGTCAGGGCACATGCCTGGGTTGCAGGCTGGGTCCCCAGTGAGGGCCATGTGAGAGGCAACCATACATTGCTGTTTCTCTCCCTCTCTGTCTCCCTCCCTTCCCCTCTGTCTAAAAATAAATAAATAAATAAATAAAATTTCTTTAAAAAGAAAAAATACGGCCTCAAGCTGTATGAGCTGGGAGCTGGAACTGTCAGCCTCTGTCTGTCGAACTGGGCCTGACACTCACCTCCCTCCCTGCCTTCCTGTGTCTCTGCAAACCTCACCGGTCACGCTGCCGACGGGACTTCCCTTTCTGTGCGGCATCGCTGGTGCTTTCTCGTGCTTACTCACCATCATGCGTGTCTCTTCCTTACATGTTGGGGGAATGTCTGTTCTGCTTATTAATGTAAATGTTCTTGTGGTTTTTAAAAAAATCTAAACACACCTGTGAAGACGTTTGCATGGTACGAGGTGGTCCAAGAAGACGGTGTAAAGGGCTCTCCTTTGCCTCTGTCCCCAGGTCCCCTTCCCCAGACAATCTTGTCACCAATTCCTCATGTAGCCCTAGAGTTGGTCTTTATGTATGCAAGGACACACTCACACACACACACACACACACACACACACACACACACAAAACAAGCACGTGCTGCAGTTTTTAACATTTGAATTGGCTTGCTAGAATACACCAGAACTTTTTTCACTGACAGTGTTTTCACGGTTCCTGTCTGTTGCGGAGTAATATTCCATGGTGTAGAGCTACCGAAATACCGAAACGGAGGTCCTCGTGACATTGATTAAATTGAGGTTTGTTTTTTTTTTAAGATTTTATTTATTTATATAGAGAGGGGAAGGGAGGGAGAAAGAGAGGGAGAGAAACAGCAATGTGTGGTTGCCTCTCACGTAGCCCCCACTTGGGACCCGGCCTGCAACCCAGGCATGTGCCCTGACTGGGAATTGAACCGGGACCCCTTGGTTCCCAGCCCACGCTCAATCCACTGAGCTACACCAGCCAGGGCTAAATTGAGTTTTGAATCCCAGCCTAAGGTGGATGGATCCCCTGAGGGACACTGGGAAAGACGGCAGAGAGCGGAGTTCGCCGTCGCAGGGTCTGGCATCTGCTGAGTTATCCCCTTTATATGCCGCTTGTGAAGCTAAGGGGAGCCGCTTCTGATGCTGTCTGAACCCGGCCGCTGCCTGTGTTGGTTCTGGGGCCTCTCGGGAGGGACTCGGGTGCAGCCCGATGTCAGACGCTGCATGTGAATGGCCCTGGGCAACCTGCATGGAGCTGCAAAGTGACCCCCAGTGTGTGACTGCATCTGTCAGGCCTGGATGTGCACGGGAAGGATCAAGCAGTGTGCCAACGCTGGCTTTTACCAGCACAGGGAGCGAGGTTCACAAAAGTCCCCAGGGCCCCTGCGATCTGCCTCCGCCTGCCTCCGCCTGTTAGGCTCGGGCACTGAAACAGTGTCGTGAGGTAGGACGACTTGCCACTGTCCCCGCTCATACCAAGTCTAGCTGCCACCCGCTGGGTGCCTGCACACCTTCGTGGTGGCTGGGGTCTCAGAGAGCCACCAGCAGGGGTATTGGGCCCTGACAGATCCAGGTGTGCCCGCATGAAGGGAAGGCTCTGCACCTGTCCTGTCAGATGTGCTATGGAAAAATGACCCCGGTCCTAGAGCCACACAGCTCAGTCTGTCCTGGCTTCGGCCCAGACCTCCACGGGGCGGAGTCAGCAAGAGTCCAGGGGCCGGGCAGCTAGGAGCCCCGAGGGTAGGGCCTGCAGACCTCCCGTGGTGGGGAGGCCCGTGCCCGAGGCTTTGTCTGGCTGTGCTGGTGCCTCCCTTCATTTCTTCTGTTCCAGTTTGACACCTTTGTTCCTTTGTTTAAAGAAATGTCATCCGTGCCCTCAGGACCTCTCTGGCACAACCTAGTTTTCTTTTTTATTTCTAACTGCAGTACTGACCTCTGTTACGTTAGAATGTGCCCGATTTAGGTGGATTTAGCTAAAGGTCTGGAACTTTGTAGTTGCCTTCCTTGTGCGTCCCGGATACGCAGTTGGTGCAGGTCCTGGTCGTTGGCCTTTCTTCCCCATCTGCGTACCGTCCGCCCTCTTTGTCTCGTCCGTGCCGAGGCCTCCGGCGACAGTCCCTAAGTCTGTGCTCGCACACCAGTGTGCCACAGCACCGGTTTCCTGTGCTCCGGTCGAGCAGTGATCAAGGCCTCCGGGTTTTCTATTTCCAACAATGTTGACTCTCAATTGTTTAAAAACCACTTCCTAATGTAATTAGAGACTTGCAAACCCTAAGCTTTCCAGAGTTTTGTCAGGAAAGGCAGTCGGCAGCCGAGGTGAGGATTGTTCCATTTCCTCAACAAAGGTGCCGTGCTGAGTCGGCCGTGTTTGAAGGGCACATGGGGACACCACATGTCCCTGCAAGGTGCATGTCTGAGTTGGAGGAGGAAGAGGGACTTCCGCTGGGCCAGGTGTGGCAGGCAGGTGGGGACCCAGGGAGGGCGAGCAGTGTCCCATCCAGGGACAAGGGGAGCTGCGGTTGGGAAGAATGGATCCATGCATGAAGGCAAGGGGACCGTTCTGGCGTCACGTGTCCTGAGACGTGTCTGCTGAGGTGGGGAAAGGCTGTGCCTCTTTCCAACATTCCTCTCAGATTCTGGAACACGGGGCAGAGCACCCTGTCTCCTCTCTCCTTAGGGGCCTGCCCGATGGGAACAGTGTGCAAATTCAGCTCGATGTGCAAAGCCAGAACTGGCCCGGCTACCTGTGAGACCCTCTCCGCAGACACCCTGGAACATCTATGATGAACCAGGAAGCCAGGTAGGTGACCTTTCCCCTTTGCCCCTCCTGTTTCTCCCATCACTCCCCGCCCACCCGCTACGCAGATGTAGCCCCACTGGGCTGTCCCCAGCACGCCAGACCTGCCCTTGGCTGTCATTCAGCATGAGGGTGGAAGTCATTGGACACAGAAGGTCAGCAAGGGCCTGAGGGGGCGTCTAATCTACCCATTTCACAGATGGTATAACTGAGGCCCCAAGCGTCTTAGCCAAAGCACATTCCATTGACATTTCCAATTTCAAGGGGGCAGGGAGATGCAGTCCTGCCAAGGGCCTGGACAGGAGGAAGAGAATGAGGGTTAGTCACAGAGCTGAGGCCGATTCCACCCTCCTAAGTCTGGGGCCGTGGGTCTGTCTGCCGTAGTCCCACATCCAAGGCTCTTTCCCACGGAAGTCTCAATGACCAACGTGCTTTTCTCCCAGGAACCTTGCCCTTAAAGGGCCCGATGTGTTCACTGCAGGGGCTTGAGCCCCAGTGGGGAAAAGAAAGGCATTGCGTTAGACTGGCGGGAGGGGACACTTGAGGACAAAGAACCCCAGAAATTATATCCTCCAAGGCATTCCTTACTCCCCCTGGCACTTGCTGTCCTGAGTGGTTTCTCTATGGGCAGCGTGGACTTTGGCCGTGATAGCCTGGGAAAGAAGGCCCAGGCCACAGCCACGCCCCGTTGCCCAGATCACACGAAGTTCAGGGACTTTGTCTTTGTCTGCTACCATTGAGGGCTCCATGGCCTTGGGAATTTGCTGCCTCAGGCTGAGAATCTCAGTTCTGAGCTGGCTCTGCCATGGACGTGCAGTGGGACCTTGGGCACGTCCTTTACTCTTTGGTGGCCTTAGTGTTTCCATGTGCTCAGTGGGGAGTGGTGATCCCCGCCTACCCCATGGTTGTGAGCAGGTTTCATGAATTCTGAAGTTCTTTGCCTGAGTGAGGAGTTATTTTTATTAGTCTGGTTGGGGAAGGATGGCCGGGGGTGGGGGGTTGTGGGGAGCACATGCCCAGCAGGCCTCTGCTGGGGTCAAGGGAAGGGTCTGAACCCCAAAACACATTGTCTGTGCCCCCACCTCCGGGGGTCGATAAGGTTGGCTCCTGGTGAGCCTCTCAGCCTTTTCAGAGTTAGAAGTGGACGTCTCTGGAGTGAGGACTCGATGAGGCACGTAAAGCACTTAGAACAGTGCCCAACACATAGTCAGTGCTTTCTGAGTGTTTGCTGCAATTATTAAGGAAATAGTACCAGAAGGTACATTTGGAAATATTTTCGTATATTCCCTTGTATGACAACTAACCAGTTAGTCAACTAACCCCCACTTCTTGGACGTTTGGGTAGTTTCCAGTTTTTAAGTAGTATAAATACTCTTGCAGTGCAGAGCGTTGTAATGAAAATTTGCTGTCCATCCGTGATTGTTTCCTAAGGCTAGAATGCCCGAAATGGACTTGTTGAATCAAAGGGGAGGCACGCTTTTAGGTTTCTGCTGTGTAAGTGTCCTTGCCTTATTTTGGAACTCCTACCAGCAGGCTGTTTGAGAGTTCTGGTTTAGAAGGGGAGAATTTGCCTAGAGCGAGAAGAGGGTTTGCATTGGCTAGGATGAGATTTTACTCTGCGTAGCAGAAAGCCCTAAATAACAGTGCTTTGAACACAATAGAAATATATTTCCTTGTCACGTAATACAAAGTTCAATGTCAGAGAGTCCAGGACAGGTGGAAAGCATTACACTCCACCTTCCTAAGCCCTGGCTTCCACCTCATGATCCAGTATGGCTGCCCAAAGTTCAGCCATCACATCGACATTCCAGCCAATAGGAAGAAGTAAAGAAGGATTTACAACACTTCTACCTACATCCTGTTGGCCAAAACTTAATGACATCTAACTGCAAGGGAGACTTGGAAATAGTCTGTAACAGATAGGCAAGGAATATTCAGCGGTTCTAGTACTAAGGAAAAGGAGAACGAATTTGGGGGGACCGATAGCCTAGCTCCGACAGACAGCATCACAAGAGGGTCCATGGAAACAATGAATAAAGCATTCTCGGACACCATCTACAGGGAATGAACTAGACTGTTTCAGAGCCAGTGCACAGGTGCAACTGGGGGAGGGGGTGGATGCTGAAGAAGGAGGTTAATCTTGGGACTGATCCCTGGGCAAAGGTGTTGGGACCCCACAGAGAGACCACTTGTCTTCCTACTCTCTGCCCCTCAGATGTGTGTGGAAGGAGTTCTTGACTGTCCCCTTTGGCTTCCCCCCAGCTTACTTCTCCCACTGCTCACCTGTCCCCCAGTTCACCTGTCCCCAAGCTCACCTGCTTCTAGCTCACCTGTTCCCCAGCTCACCTGCCCACCCTGTCCCTGCAGGGTCAGCTCCTCATGGACCCCATTAGCTTCCAGCTGGACACCAAGAACCTGTGGGTTTGTCTCGTGAGGCTGCTCAGCAATGACCCAGAATGGCTGAGTACCAAGGTGAAGTTCTTCGTCCCCAACACGGACCTGGGGTCCAGGAACGAGGCCTTGGACCCCACAAAGAGGGTCTTCCTACAACTCAGGGAGCTACATGCCCAAGGTCCTGCCACCTGGCAGGCGTTCATCCACTGTGTGTGCATGGAGCTGGAGGTGCCCTTGGAGCTGGAGGTGCCGCTGCTGAGCACGTGGGGCCGTGTAGGAGGCGGTAAGGGTGTGCGTGAGAGGTGTGGACAGGCCCTGGGAAAGCGGGGGCCCACCCGAGTCACACCGAGAAGGCATGGCCCAGCCAGGATCAAAATGCCATGTTTCTGGACACTTCCCAGAGCAAATTTCCTAAAGCTACCACATCAGCGGGAGACCAGGGGAACTCCTGCCACCTGTTCCGCCCCAGTTGCCCAGGGAGGCAGGATGCAAGGAGAAAGGGTGGGTGACTCCTTCCAGCCAGGAAATTCCAAACAGCCCATAATACCCAAGAGGTTTCTTCTTGCAACATGTCAGAAGCAGTCACAGGGAGAAGCCTCTGACCTGTACTGATGGGCAGGCAGATTGAATCTGTTTGGGGCATTGGGCGTTTCTTGGGCCCCTTCTGTTTACACAGCACCACGGGGAAACAGAACTCACTGCACAACTGCACCACAGGCAGCATGCAGGAAATGCAAGGGGCTCGCCAGTGCACAAACACATGAACCTGTGTGCATGCGTGCATAAACACATGGCATGCTCGCACATGCCTGTCTGTGCACAAATCTACATACATACGTACATACATTTGTGCGCCCAGCTGCCTCCGCAGCCCACCTCCAGCTGTGCCCTCCACAGGCCGCTGAGGGTAACTTTACTTCTCCCTCGCTGGGGGACCCACGCTTTGGGATGAGCCCTGAGCCAGACATCGGAGACCGCAGCTGGTCCCGGCTCGTCCCAGCGGTGTATGATATCCTCCCCTCTCTCGCAGAGTTTCCCAGTCCTTTGGAAACTGGCGAAGAAAGTGAACCTGAACCTCAGCTCAGCCACGGTAAGGCCCTGGGTTGGGGAGCAAGAGGCGGGTGGTGAGCAAGTTCCGATGTCTGACCCAGAGGAGCCTGACGGGGACTGGTCACAGCCGTGTCCCTTAAACCACCCTCCTCACCTCCTGATCCATTTGCACTTGTCCCCTGCCCCTCACCATGGCTCCCACCCCCTCCCTCTCTCTGCCCCTCAAGGCTTTGGCCTGCCGCAGGGGTCTGGCCTGGAGCCTCCTGGGAGACCTTGAATTGTCGGTTCCTTGGCTCTGCCAGAACCCTCCATGTGGCCTCGCTTGGAGAAGCCTGTCCTCACTTTCCTGTCCCTAAGCCTCGGGGCCTCAGGCTCCAGCCCCACTGAGTCAGGCCCCTCACCATGCAGACAGCTCGGGCCTGACAGACCCATGCGCTGCTGTCCACGCCCAGGAAGCCTCTGGTGATTTTCTGCTGGAGCACAGAGGGGGCCGCCATCAAATGCACACCACCTCACCGAGTCTTGGGCCACACCCTGTTCTCAGAATGTTTCATTCTTTTTACTGCAGCAAAATACACATATCTGAAAATTTACAGCCTTACACATTTTTAAGTGCACAGTTCAGTAGTGTCAAATACACTCTCACACCGCTGTGCAGCCAATCACACCACCCTGTCTCCAGAGCTCTTTTCTTCTTGTAAAACTGAAACTCTGTCCCCACTCCTCCCTCCGCTCACCCCGGTAACCGCCACCTTGCTTTGTGTCTTTCTGATTTTGAACCTCATGTAAGTGGAGTCATTTTGAAGTGGAGTCAGAACTCTCTTCCTTTTTAAAGCTAATATTCCATGGTATGGAGAGACCACATTTCACTTATTTAGCCATTGATGGACAGGCACTTGGTTTGCTCCCATGTTTTAACGGTTAGGAATAATGCTGCTGTGAAAATGGGTGAACAGATATTTCTTCAAAACCCTGCTTTCAAGGCTTTTGTGTACGTATCTAGAAACCAGGGTCTTATGGAAGTTCCATTTGTAATTTTTGGAGACACCTCCATACTGCTTTCCATAGTGCTGCACCATTTTACATTTCTGCAACAGCGCACGGGGCCCCAAGTTCTCCACATCCTCGTCAACACTTATTACTTTCTGTTTTTAATAACGGTAACCATCCCAACGGGTGTGAGGTGACCTCTCATTGTAGTTTGGATTTGCCTTTCCCTAGTGGTTGGTGATGTTGAGCATGTTTTCATGTGCTTATTGACCATTTGTATGTTTTCTTTGGAGAAATGTCTGTTCAAATCCTTTGCCCATTTCTTAATCAGCTTGATTGGTTTTATGCTGTTGTTGCATTTTAGGAGTTCTCTATATAATCCAGATATTAATCCCTTATCAGATATACATTTTGCAAATATTTTCTCCCATTCTGTGGGTTGCCTTTTTACTCTGTTGATAGTGGCTTTTACTGCACAAAATTTTTACTTTATCTTTTTAATTTTATTTATATTTTAGAGAGGGGGGAAGAGAGGGAGAAAGAGAGGGAGGAGAATAATGATGTGTGAAAGAAACATCTATTGGTTGCCTCTCACATACCCCCAAGTGGGGACCTGGCCTACATCCCAGACATGTGCCCTGACTGGGAATAGAACCGGCGACCTGATGGTTCACAGGCCAGTGCTCAATCCACTGAGCCACACCAGCCAGGGCTGATGCACAAAATTTTAAATTTTCATGAAATCCAAATCATTTAATTTTTCTTTAGTTAGCTGTGCCTTTAGTGCCCTCCCTAAGAAATCTCTGTCAAATTCCAACACAGTGAAGTTTTTGTCCTGTTTTCTTTTAAGAATTTTATTGTTTTAGGTATTCCATTTAAGTCCTTGGCTCATTTTGAGTGACTTTTTGCATATAGTGTGTTTGGCAAGGGTTCTATTTTACTCTTTTGCATGTGAATATCTAGTTTTTCATTTATTGAAAAGACTGTCATTTTCCCATTGAAATGGGCTTGGCACCCTTGTCAAAAACAAAATAAAACATTTACATACAAAGGTTTGTTTCTGGGTGGTCTATTTTATCTGTCTATGTGACTGTCTTTATGCCAACACACACTGTTTTGATTACTGTAGCTTTGTAATAAGTTTTTAAATCAGGAAGTGTGAGTTCTCCGGCTTTGTTCTTCTTTCTCAAGAGTGTTTGGCTATTTGGGGTCCCTTGAGACTCCATATGAAATTCAAGATGGGTTTTTCTATTTCTGGAAAAAAAAAGTCATTGGGCTTGTGGTAAGGGTTGCGTCTGCAGGGAATCTGCAGCTCGCTTTGGGTGGCATTGCTATTTTAACAACATTAAGTCTTCCAGTCCATGAGCATGAGATGTGTTTCCATTTACTTATGTCTTTTTCAATTTCTTTAAGTAATGTTTTGTCATGTTTACTATATGAATCTTTCACCTCCTTGGTTAAGTTAATTCCTAGTCTTTTATTCTTTCTGATGCTAATGTAAGTGGAATTGTTCTCGTTACTTCCTTTTCAGATTATTCATTGCTCGTGTATAGAAATGCAACTGTTTTTTGCATGTTGTATTTTGCTACTTTGCTGAATTCATTTATTAACTCAAAAAAAAAACACTTTTTTTGTGGAGCCTCTAGGGTTTTCTAAATGTAAGATCCTGTCACCTGTAAACAGACAATTTTACTTCTCCCTTTCCTTTATTTCCTTTTCTTGCCTAATTGCTCTGGCTAGAACTTCCAGTTCTGTGTTGAACAGAAGTGGTGAAAGTGGGCATCTTTGTCTTATTCCTGCTCTTAGAGGAAGAAAAGCTTTCAGTCTCTTGCCATGGAGTATGATGTTAGCTGTGAGTTTAGAACTTTTGTTTCTGTAGATGTGTCAACTTTTTACTTATAGGTGTGCATGGTAGTAACCTCAGGTTGTAACAGAAAATATCCACCCCATAATCCCAGCTCCCTAACAAATCAGAACTGTTTGTCCTGGTCCCTGGTGCTTGCTGGCATTGATCACTGAGCTGCTTTCACTTGGTCCCTGAGTATGGATATACCTGTCTGCCTGCCTGTTTGTGGAAGGGAGCTCCCCAAAGGTACTGGGTACCTCCTCAGCCCCCAAACCTCACCCCTTACTCTTTCCTTTATTTCTTCCAGGCTTCAAGCGGCCTCATCAGAGCTCTGGGTCCTCGCCCCGCCCGAAGCAGTCCAGAAAGCAGCACCTAGGTGTGTGCCCAGGGATTTGAGCCGAATGTAGGGTTTGGCTTGCCTTGGGGCCAAGACACACATCCTGGACACTGTTCCCTGATGACGGGCCTCTAGTGGCCTAGTGACTCTTGTATTCCAAGCTACCGTGAAAGAAGGATTGAACATCCTGGGTGGGTGGAGGAGAGGGCAGAGTCTGGCAAGGAGGGCCTCTCCAATGGGCCACAAGGGGGCTTCTCCAGAGATAGTTCAGCTGAAGAAGCTGGAAGCAGCCCAACAAGTCACAGCTTTACTATTCAGCCTCTTCCAGGGACACCCACCCATCATGTCCTTAGGGTTGAGTGGGCCCAAGGGAGGTGACCATCATAACCTTAGGCCTGGGCCCTCATTGGCCAGTTTAGGGGTGAACAGGATAACAGGGAGACACCCCCACACACAAAGCAGAAGCCCTTGGGGCCCATGGGGAGACATGGAGGCTGCTGAGCACTGGCCAGGCCTGGGGGAGTAGAAGAGACAGAACTTCTCTCATTTTCCACCAGTTGTCCAGAGGAGTCTTTGTTCTCGACCAGTTGTCCCACCAGCTGGGAAGGAAACCCAACACCCAGGGGGATAGCCAAAAGATTCACAGGCAGTGAGAGGATTCACATCGAAGTAAAATAGACTACCACCTTAGGTCCCCCAGCAGGGCTCCCGTGTCCCCCAGCAGTGTCCCCAGTCCTTTCCCTGGGCCACCTGAGATCTCCCAATGACTCAGCATTTCAAAAGTCATTACCTGGAACGGTAGGGGCCCAGCTCCCACAGTTCTGATTGGTCAGTGCCTACACCTATAGGTCATTAGCCCTCCCCCCGGACAGTGCAGAACTGAAATATTGGGGAGGGACACGGATTACTCAGATATCACAGGAGAGGTTGTGCTGATAAGAAGTGCCCCTCCCCCTTTCCCCCATCTTGTTGAAAACACCACCTATGTCTTTGCAAAGCAAAGAGAGCTGAGATCCACACCTCCCCACCAGACGTCCTGTTTACCTGGCTGCCAGAGACTCCGCTTCTGCAGAACCAATTCCTCCCTGGGATTTGGGCGGCACGAGAGCCCCTGTGTGTTCTTGCCAGCCCCCCTCCATACACAGCTGAGGCTACAGGCTCCCAACAGCCAGTGCTGGGGTGAGGAGGTTGGGGGGCTGGGGAGGCTTCCAGTCCTCACACCATCTTCCTGCCCCCAGCAGAGTTGGCCAAGAGGTATCTACAGCTGCTGAGGACTTCTGCCCAGCAGCGCTATGACGGCAAGCTCCCCGGGCCAGGGCAGCCCCTCGCCTTCCACCAGGCCTACGTCCCCACCATCCTGCAGTGGGGCCGGGCCACTGCACCCTTCAACACTCAGGAAGGGACCTCCATGGGGAGCCCCAAGGCAGAAGATGGCATGGACGTGAGCCTCCAGGACCTGCTCACCTCCCAGGCCAACAAGGGCCCGAGGGTGATGGTGCTTCTGGGGAAGGCCGGCATGGGCAAGACCACGCTGACCCGCTGGCTCTGCCGGAGGTGGGCCGACGGCCAGCTGGACCGCTTCCAGGCCCTGTTCCTTTTCGAATTCCGCCAGCTCAACCTGATTACGAGTGCCCTGACGCTGCCGCAGCTCCTTTTCGATGTGTACCTAAGCCCCAAGGCGGGCTCTGATGCTGTCTTCCAGTACCTGGAGGAGAATGCCAATGGAGTCCTGCTCATCTTTGATGGGCTGGAGGAGGCTCTGTACCCCTGCTCCGGCAGGGGCGCGGTCAGCCCCGAGGCCCCGGGTCCGGCCCTTGCCCTCTTCTCTGGCCTGTGCCGAGGGACCCTCCTGCCCGGCTGCAGGATCATGGCCACCTCCCGTCCAGGGAAGCTGCCAGACTGCCTGCCCACAGAGGCTGCCATGATCCACATGTGGGGCTTCGACGGGCCGCGGGTGGAGGAGTACGTGGGCCGCTTCTTCAGCACGCAGCCGTCGCAGGAGGCGGCCCTCGCGGAGCTGCGGGCGAACGGGCACCTCCGGAGCATGTGTGCAGTGCCCGCCCTGTGCCGAGTCGCCTGCCTCTGCCTCCGCCATCTGCTCCCAGGCCTCTCTCCAGGCCAGTCCGCGGCCCTCCTGCCCACCGTGACTCAGATCTATGTGCAGATGGTGCTCGCTCTCAGTCCCCACGGGGAAAGGGCTACCGGCTCCCTGATGGGCCTTGGGGAGTTGGCCCTGGAGGCCCTGGAGACAGGAAAGGTTATCTTCTCTGCCGAGGACATTCCCCCATCCGTGATGGCCTTCGGGGCTGCGCTTGGCCTGCTGACCTCCTTCTATGTCTGCACAGGCCCCGGGCAGCAGCAGATAGGCTACGCCTTCACCCACCTCAGCCTGCAGGAGTTCTTTGCTGCCCTGCATCTGATGGTCAGCCCCAGGGTGGAGAAAGACAAACTCGCCCGCCACATCACCCTCAACTCTCGCTGGGTTCTGCGGACCAAAGCTAGACTGGGTCTGTTCGACCACATCCCCACCTTCCTGGCAGGGCTGGCCTCCTGCACCTGCCGACCCTTCCTCAGCCACCTGACGCAGCGGGGTGAGGCGTGGGTGGGCTCTAGACAGGCCGAAGTCGTGCAGGCCTTGAAGAAGCTGGCCACCCGCAGGCTGACGGGGCCAAAGGTCATAGAGCTATGTCACTGTGTGGGCGAGACACAGGAGCCTGAGCTGGCCAGCCTCATGGCCCACAGCCTCCCCTACCACTTGCCCTTCCACAATTTCCTGCTGACCTACACCGACCTGGCTGCCCTGACCAACATCCTGGGGCACAGGGATGCCCCCATCCACCTGGCTTTTGAGGGCTGTCCCCTGGAACCCTGCTGCCCCGAGGCCCTGGCAGGCTGCGGGCAGGTGGAGAATCTCAGGTGAGAGGAAGGGCAGGGCAGGACCGGGGAGGGAACTGGAATTGTGGGCACGTGGAGGCCAACCAGTATGGCAGACCCCTGCTTGGAGGCTGAGTAAGAATCTTGACTCTCAGAACAGATAGGCTCCTCCTGTTCCTTAGCCTGGGACACAGCGAGGAAGCGTCGTGCCTCACCAGGACCTCCGGGGCCCAGCTGGTTCTCCTGTCCTGGTGTCTGGACCGCCAGTGTTCCTCTCTCAGTTGTGGGCTGGAGCCTGTGATTCAGGCCGTGCTGCTGGAGGCTGGGTGACTTCAGGCAGGGGATTCAACCTTTCGCAGGATGAAGAAACTCATCCTGGCCTGAGTTTCTTCATCCTGAAGATGAGTCCATCATAATGCCTACTTCCTGGGGCTGCTGTGAAGGGAGGCATGAAAAACACTGCTTAGCACATTCCTGGCACGCAGCAAAGGCCCAGTGTGTGTACTAGCTGGAGAAGAGGCTAAGCTGCAGGAACAGAGAACCTCCCACCCCACTCCCAAAACAGTGGGTTAGATAAGAGAATGTTTTCCTTCACTCTCATGGAAGACTCACAGCCCAGGTCAGAGGGGATGGCTTAGCTCCAAGTGGTCACGCAAGACCTGGCTCCTTCCATCGTTGCTCCATCATCTTCTTGGGCATGCTGATCTACACGGTCAGAGCTGACTCCTGGGCATATCTGTGCTCTGGCTTTGGGGGGAGGAAAAAAGAGAGCATGAATTAGACACTCCCAGTCCCAGAAATAGGGCGCATCTGTCCACTCACATTCCAGTGGGCAGAACATAGTCGTTTGGCCACACTGAGCCGCAAAGGATGGCTGGGAAATGCCATCCCTGGCTGGGACACCGCATTCCCGGCTGTAGCTCCACGCGTGGAGAGTGGGTTTTGGTGGACAGTCAGCAGTCTGCCATAACGCATATTTGTTACGACTGCAACCAGTTCAACAACAGCAACAACAGTTACTATTATTAACATTACCGAGTCCGGTTCCTTCTGTCGGAGAGGGGCGGGTCATGACCTCAGGCCCTGCCCAGCACTGACCATTTGCCGCCTTGCCTCTTCCTGTGGCAGCTTTAAGAGCAGGAGGTGCGGGGACGCCTTTGCCGAAGCCCTTTCCAGGAGCTTGCCAACAATGAGGAGCCTGAAGAAGCTGGGGTGAGCCAGGGCTTGGAACCAAGAGGGATCCTTATCCAGGGGTGCTGGGACTCTCTTTCCTTCCCTCAACCCTACACAGGGCGGATTCGGGGCCTATCCCCCCTCCCATCCCCATTTCTCCCCTCCATCTTTGCTTACCCTGTAGGTTAGCAGGAAGTAAGATCACTGCCCGAGGCATCCAGCACCTGGTTCAGGCTTTGCCCCTCTGTCCACACCTGGAAGAGGTCAGGTGAGTGATTCCAGCAGGGCTCGCTGGCTGCAGGAAGAGGTCACGGCCCAGGTCTTGCATGTCCTGTGGGGTTTGGACAGTAGTTTTTCAGTGAGGTTCAGAGAGGGGGGCGGCATCAGCCCAATAACAGGTTGGGACTGGACCCAAGTGCAAGGCTCCCAAAGACCCTAAAGAAGTACCTGTCTCATCCAATATTTTGGGCCATTTTGAAGGAGCTTGAGCTGTGAGGCCCCCTCTCCCCTCTCGGTGACCCTGAGAGGAAGGATGGCAGTGTGCAGGCAGGTGTCGGCACTGTGGGACACATAAATGCATGAGACGTACAGATACTTCCGCATTCATCACATACGCGTCCGCGGTTGCACTTGTCTGCTCACATGCATGCACATTTTAGGTGTGCATGTGTGCAGCACACACATGCATACACACTTAGATCCACATACACATCCAAGTGCATAGGCACAAATATCCTCCTGCCCTGTGTCTGTGATGAGTGGCCCAAGGACGGTGGGGCCAGGGCGCCTCCCTAGCAGCTCACCGGCAGAACCACAGCAAGCAGGCAGCTTTGTGAGATTTAGAAAAGGCAGCCCTTCATCCCAGCAGGTACAGCCTGCACTAGAGTGCACCTCTTGCTGAGCAGAGTGTGAGCTGGACCACAATTCTGCTCTGTCCCCTCTGCTGAGTGTCTTCATGCGTGATTACTCTGCGTGGTGGAAGAGATTAAGGTTGTGCTCAATAACTAGAAAAGCAAAGGTCAGCAAGTTCCGTGTTTCCAAACACTCTTTCTGACCAGAGCGATCACATTCAAAGGCACCCTTGAACTATTCAGTTCTTCCGTCCCTCTAGCTAGGAACCCAGGCAGGGCTGGGCTGTGGACCCCATCTGGCTGGTGAGGAACGTGAGGTCAGGAAGGAATGCACTTGGCTTAGGGCTCTGGGGAGTCAGGGCCAGAGCTGAGGCTGAAAGTGCCTCTCCTACACTCCAGTCTAGACTGCTCATCGCCTGGGAGCCGAAAAGCCCTGCCAATGAACTTGGGCCTCAGGCATGTCCCAGACTTGTCCCTGAGAGCAGGGTCTTCTGGGTCTCCTCACCCCACCTCATGAGGCCTTCGGAGCCCCCATCTGGATACCCTGAGCCGCCAGCCAGGAACCCCCCGTAGGGACTGAATAAGAACAGAAGTGAGGCCAGCAGAGGGCCTCTCCTCCGAGCTGGACATGTTGGATACCACAGAATGGGGTCACCGGCTCATGCTGGCACCCACCTTCCATCTCCCCCCATGAGGGTGGCCATGCCTATCCCCCACCAACTGGAGCTTCTAAGCGCCCCTTCCCTGGGGCTGAGGGACTTGGTTTCCCTGCAGCTTTCAGGACAACCAGCTCAAGGACCAGGAGGTGCTGAACATCGTGGGGGTGCTCCCTTCCCTACCGTGTCTCCGGAAGCTTGAGTAAGCAGTCCTTCTCCCTGAGCCCCTGCCTGAGTCACCCTCCAGCCTTGGAGAGAGAGCAAAGCTCTGGGCCCCGTGGGATAGGGGACTCACTTCTGACGCCTTTGCCAAAATCATGCAGCCTGAGCCAGAACAACGTCTCCGTGTCGGCCCTACTGTGCTTGACAAAAGCGGCAGTCACGTGCCCGAGTATCAGGATGTTGCAAGTCAGGTGAGCAGAAGGATTGGGAGTCTGACGTTCAGGGTCTTGAGGAGAGGATAAAGGGGAGGCCCCTCGTCGGCAGGATGGACCTGCCTGAGTCTGTTTTACTTACTTCAGTGTATCCAGAGCCTCACTCAAGCCTGGCACCTGTTACTCAATAAGTAGTGAGTGAATGGACAGACGGACAGACTGACAGACGGATGGAGGAAGGAAGGAATGAACAAATCTGGGAAGCACAGGCATAGCCTAAGGAATGGGGCCCCGTGTTGCTCTCCATGGTGCTGAACTATCACTGCCTGTTTGGGTCACAGGCTTAAGCGCTATGCCTCTCAGTCCTAAAACACAGTCATTGCTAATCGTTATTATCTTGTAAACGTTGTTTTCCTGACTTTTTGAAACACTCGGGATTCATCACGCAAGGGCATAGTCACTATTTTACAGGTCTGATTTGGAGCACTTTTGCCGGTTCTGTTGTTCCACTGTCAATCACAAAATCGGCTTCCTCTGGCTGGTGGGGGCAGCAAGGGGTGCTCGGGCCGGGGGTACGGTGCTGGTTTCCAGTCCACGGGTTTCACGGCTCGGTGTCTGGTCCTGCAGGAAGACCGACCTCATCATCATCTTCTCCCCACCCGCAGAGGCAGCTGCAGAGCTACACGGGTAAGAAGTTAGGGGGGCGGGGGTGGGTCTGGGCTCATCCCGAGATGCGATCTTGCCTCAGGCAGTTGTGGGGAAAGGTGGCCAAGGGAGCTTAGGAGAGCTGCATCGTGGGGATTCTTCTTACTACTGCTGCCCTGAGCAGCGTCTTACCTCTCAGAGTTGGCAAAGGACTTTAGCTTCCTCCAGCATCTCTGGACCACAGCTGGCTCCTGTGGTGAGGGAGCATCCCCAGCAGCCTCAGAGTGAGCCAGACCCTTGGCATGGGGGTAGAGGAAGGCATGAAGATACTGTTATATTGATATTACTATGTGGGGGAGAGTCTTCTAACTGGAAAAAAAAGGGGGGAAGGCAATTATGGTACTTACATCTCAGAGCTGTTCTGAGAATTAAATGAAATAATACATTTGAAGTTTTTTTTAAAATTATTTTATTGTTGTTCACTTACAGTTGTCTGCATTTACCCCCACCCCCAACCC